>OU015501.1:116735783-116878283 GCA_907164885.2 Dolomedes plantarius | reverse complement strand
ATCACAATAAAGTCAATTCAAACAATCAATCAACTTTTAAATGGTAACTTACTAGATTCAAACTTAAGTAGAAAAATAGTAAAAAAAGGAATAATTAGGAAAAAGTTCAAAAATACATTTTTTTAATATTCTCTGGAATATTTACTCTTTGTAAATGCTTTTCTTTTATTGAGTATAATGTTTAATGGTTATTAAGCTCTCATAAGTATTGTTTAACCCACTAAAGCTCTTCAGGTAGTCCTTACGAATTTGTCCATTGGTTGAAAAAGGGACCATCTATAAACTCGCGCTGAAAAGATATCATAATTGTTCTCAAAATTTCTCATTCCGAGTATTATAAAATTCATTATTAGAACCTGTTATATTAATTACTGAGATTATATAAGTTACTTTGATAAAATAAATAAATTGTAAAAAAAAATATTCTTTACAAAATTTTATTAACAGAAAGTATTTCTTTTTAAAGAGTCTCATAATTTAAGACGCATGAGAGAAAACCGCATACGTAGGTAATGCTTGATACCAAAGTTTGCAAATGTTTTTACAATGTTTTTCTTACATGCTTATCACATTTAACATGTTTAAAAGAACTCTTCTCTTTCATTTTTTGCATAAGTGGCATATTTTTGGTTGCTGACTCATCAGAAATACGTACGCGAGTCTCTTCAAAAGATTTTGAACTTTTTCTCAAATTTATGCTGCACTTACTCTTTGTGTGTGTTTCCGTCTTACAAAATGATTTTTTTATCAGCTTTACGACCATATTTTCTTGGAATATCCTACACATATTTGGACAGTTATGTTTGCTTAATCGATTCATTTTAGTATAGTTAAGGAAGTTTTATAGTTAGAGAATCCATTATAATCAGATATATCCCAAATGTCGCTAAATAACAAAACCCGCTAACGACAAGGTTTATTTTTCTGCTGAGTGTATGCTACAAACATTTAATCTGATAGTGTCAGCTGTCCCTCTGGATAGATCACGTCTAATGATTTTATGCATTTCTTAATAGTCGGCTAGAATAATTATCAACAAACATTTAACAGTCAAAATAGCAATTCGTTTAGGTATCGTGTTGCTGAGATGACCGCAGTATAAAATTTCATAATAACGCCAAAACCAATCGGTCTTAACTTTTCACAGTAAAAAATTCTCAGCATGGTAATTTTAACGTATATTTCTACAGATGAATACTACTAACTGACTCACTGATTTGTTGACAAGTTGGAATGGTCCATGGTATTCGTGACTGAAAACGCTGAATCAATCTTTAAAAAAGGGGTGTATTCAAGGTGCGAATATCTAATGTAAGGAGAGATCGGATTCCAAGCTGTATTCTTTAACTCTTCAGCGGGCACGCCAATTTTTTTTGAACACCAACAGGCGCGCGTGGCACAAAGTGCAACGTTTCTGTCAACCTTGATTATTCCTTTTGTAATAAACTTTTTTTTTTCAAATTGAAAATAATAATTCTGCGTTTTATGACAAGATATAAAATTTTGATAATGTTGAGATAAATTTATAATTAAAGGCCAATGAATGCAGATACAATCGCCTTGTTTCAAACCTGTTCGGTTTATTGGATCTAAGGAGAACTTGTGAATTGATTACTACGAGGGTCATTCTAAAAGTAAAGAACGTTTTGATCTGACGAGCCGCCTAATTCTCCCACCACCCCCCGCTGTCGTGAAATTTACTTGCCAAATCTTTCTCGCCAGTTTGACGCTAACAGCGAGCAGCTGCGGTCATTTATTGTTTATTTATGCGATTTTAAAATGTGTTACAAAATTAAGGATCCCGCCAAGTGTGAGATTCGTAGCGTAATACGCTTCCTGAATGCAAAAACAAGTTCGCCCTATTAAAATTTACAGACAGATAACTGAAGTTTATGAAAAATATTATGAATGAAGCTTCAGTTCGAAAACTGCATTATTTTTAAATGCCGCAGCTTACTGTCTTCACCGACTACGCCGTGCCATTCAAAACAAACGGCGTGGATTGTTGTCCAGCGGCATTGTGTTTCTTCGTTCGTCCGCATGCTGCTGCGTTGACGAAGGAATTTGCTTCAGCAATTTAACTGGGAAGTTTTTGAACATCCCACCTTAAGCCCGGACTTGGACCCCAGTGATTACTTACTTTTTTACCAAATTGAAGGATTTTTTGGGCGGAAACCACTATGAAAATGATGACGAACTGAAAGAGGAAGTTAGTGACTGGTTCAAAAACTTGGCGGCAAGTGAGTATGCAGAAGGCATAGGAAAGCTGGTACAGTGCTTTGACAAATGGTTCAATTTGAACGGCAACTACGTAGAAAAATAAGTAAGATATCAAAATGTGTTGTACAATAAGTTTTCTTTCATTATCTTGAATAAAAATGACTAGAGAAACAAACGTTCTTTACTTTTAGAATGACCCTCGTATTATGTAAAAAAAACCTAAAAAACAATGGGATTGTCTATCTTCGTGATATGCGGGATACTGTGTAATAGCTGCACATTTGATCTGCTGATCTCTTTGAGACACTGCATCAACTCTGGCTTTTGTCGTATTGTAATCCAGTATAATCGATGGTTTACTACGGTTAAATCATGACTAACAATGAATGGAAAGGAATACAAGGATCAGAAAAGCAGACCTGCTTTAGAAAGGGTGTAGCTATAAATAGAAACTGCTTAGAACTTTCAAACCTTACATGTAAAAACAAACCATTCAAAATTACGAAAATATTGCACTTTGTACACAGTCACACCCGCTAAAGGGTTAAACAGGACAATAGTTTCCCAAAAGAGTCATGATTACTAACATGTCCCGATTGCCAGAAAACTCGCTCTTCGAAGTACGTGGTTCAAACTTCCAGACTCTTGCAGGCAAAGGCCAGACTTGACGTTATTGGTTACATGTGAAGATTACTCGTTCCAGTAACTGTCAACTTTTCATGTTTTGTGTGTTTCGTCTTTAACGGAAATCTGGTAAATAAAGTTTACTTTTAATTAGTGTTAATTCTCTGATGTGTTGGTGATCTTCATCGCAACATAAGGAGGTTAAACAAGAGGGCTAAGCGTCTCTTGTTTAATCTCCAACAAGAATGGTATTGAAACAACGTCAATGACATTCAGACTTTTGCTATTCTGGGTCTTAAATTAAAGATAAAATTACGATTGTAAGATATTCTGATTTTTTAAGTCCTACACTGGAAAAGGAAAAAATGTCAACGGTTATTACTCACCAAAACTAATTATCAAACGTACTAACATAAATAATTATTTGATAGTTGCCTGTGTTAAAAGTTTCGAGTAAAAATTACAGAGCATATAGGTTATTTAAAAGCATAGAAATTTGCTAAATATCTTCTGTAAATAAATGATGTTTAAGAATATATATCGCTATCCAGTTTCAAATATATTTAACAAATTTTAACTGAGACTTTACGATTTAATTTAACTTTTTCACGGCTGTATTTCAACAAATATTTTCTCTCTCCAGAACTCCCACTATTCTTTATCTTAAAGTAAATACAGATATTTGTTATAGTATTTGCTTATTACACTGACTATTTCTGTTGGGAAAAGCAATAGTGACAATAACTCATGAACGAATATTTTAAGAGTGCCTAGAGGTAATCTTTCACCTTATTTGTATTTCTCTGCTTATGAAAGAGGAGAAAAAAAGAGATTTCTTTTTTTATCCCCGCGGGTTATGTTTGAGAGGGAGAGTTTCTAATACATTTCAGGTACGCGACAAAAATAGATATCATTTCAAACTGTTTATTGAAATTTTGAGAGCTTACTTTACTTGTTTGAAAGGGCAATATTTTATAAAGTTAAATCCAAGGATACCATGACTTGCATATAAAAGCGGAGAGTTTTGAAAACGGTTAATCTTCATTACTCTCTAAAAGTATGAGCTGAATAATTTTAATTTAAAGTAAGAGAAAATGAAAAATAAGAGTTTTTCTGTGAATTATTAACAGAAAATATTCTGTATGAGAATATAAACTCGGTCAAACTAAATAAGATGTGTTTATGCTTTTGCCTATTTTTATAATTTATTTGAAACATTTGAGTTATTGAGGGGTGAAGAATTAACGGCATGGAATACTTAAACGAGCATGCATCACAGAAATTGTTTTAAAAAAATAGATACCATTTGAAACTGTTTATTGAAATTTCGAAAGCTTACTTTACTTGTTTGAAAGGGCAATATTTTATGATGTTAAATACTAGGCTCCCATGACTTACATATAAAAGCAGATAGTTTTGAAAACGGTTAAACTTCATTACTTTCTAAAAGCATGAGCAGAATATTTTTAATTTAAAGTAAGAGACAAAGGAATATATGAGTGTTTCTATTAATTATTAACAGAAAATATTCTGCATAAGAATATAAACTCAGTCAAACTAAATAAGATGTGTTTATACTTCTGCCGATTTTTATTATTTATTTGAAACATTTGAGTTATTGAGTGGTGAAGAATTAACGGCATGAAATACTTAAAAGAGCATGAAGTCGCTAAAAAAATAAAATACCCATCTGTTACCTTAAAAAAATAATCGCTAACCTACTTTTTTCATTGCACGGGTATTAGATAAAAATTGACCTCATATTTATACTGGTCAAACAAATTACGTATCGTAAAGACTTCCGGTGATTTTCACATGACTGGGAAAAAAAGATTGTTTCTTGATAGAGAGATTTTTTTTTCTTAGATAAAAGCCCTTTATGCATTAATATGGTATGAAATTTCTACAATTTTGGATAACAACTATCTTTATGCTTGTTGGGTAAAATACTCATAAAAATTGTGAAAAGAGAGACGTATTATATTACTATTTTAATGAGCAAGCTGTGCATCAACTTCGAAGCATGGTTTCTCGAATTTAGAATCAAATGGAATTTTCCGATGATAAACTCTAAAGGGTTTATCATTATTTCTTTAAAAAAAGCTACTTATATTTAAATAATACTTCATTTTATTTAAAAAATTTCAGTTTATAATCAGAAAATTGCCTTTCAAGTCAATTACCTTATAGTAAATTTCATCCAATTTTTTAAAACTTGCAAATTTACAAGAAGTAACGTCATAGATTCTGAGTAAAATTGAATAATATATTACTTATAAAAAGTTACTGTAAAACAAAATTATTGGCTTCAATTATCGTCATTTAGCGACAATATGGGAAATACAAAGTAAGGATGATATCTATTTAGTAGGTGATATCATGAAGGCTATTTAGTTAACTTTTTTTTAAGTAATGTCAAGGAAATCACATTTCTCCAGTGAGTGAAAATGGAAAAAAGAATCATCCAAAAAATATAAATACCTTCTATAGCTCTAGAACAGGGGTCGACAACCTTTTTTACTAGTACGGCATATTTCAGAAATGCAAGAGTTCGGCAGGTATCGCAGGTATTGAAGAGGAGGGGGGGGGGGAGTTAATATTTAAACATGAAAATATTAATGAGACATAAATTTTTAAGGTATCTGACTACGTTTAAAGCATTGGTTTTGACGAAAATTCCGAAGTTGTTTTTGTTCCTTTTTTTTGACGATTGTAAATTTATGTTTCTAAATCTGCTTATATTTTTTCGATACGATCATTAGAAATGAAATGAGAGTGATTTAAAGATCAGCAGCAGCTATGAATTTCATTACAAGTTGAAAACTTTAATCATGTTTTCTGAAGAACTTATTTTTCGTCAAAAATGTAAGCACGTCTTGTGATAACTCAAAATCTAATCATGATATGTCTACGAAATTTTTTACGTACGTTTTTCATAATACGAGTACTACGAATGTAATGGACTACAGATTTGGTTCTAGGTATATTATTTGTTGATTTATAACTGCATTTATAAAAAATCTCATGGAAAATTACTAAAATTTTACATGTAATTGCATATACAGACCTGCATTTTTTTAGATTTTAAGATATCGATTAGCTTGTAGGTCATTACACTTAGAAGGTACTTACGTACATATGACAAAAAAAAGTTAATGCTATATGCATAATATATATATATTTTTTTTTAGCTAGAGCCGTTTTTGTAAATATTTGCTAAATTTCGACCCAATTTCCTCAATTTTGTAAAAATTTGCATAGTAAATGTCTATTTTTTCATCATCTTCCAGTTTTGGTGTTATATTTCTTAGAAAAATAAGATTCAGTTTTTCAAAAAAAGGGCTCCGACGTAGTCGGATGCCTTTTAATACATAAATTCAAATTTCAATTTAAACAAAGCAATCTTAAAATTAAAAATTTATGCGATATTTAACATTGTAAGTCTGCGGCCAATTCTTTATAATGTGGGACATAAGTTGAATTTCCAGTTCTCAGACTGAGGCTTTATCCGTACTTTGATTTTAAGTATTTCATATTGGAAAACAAAGATTCACAAGCGTATGTCGACGCGCAAAGAGACTTCAATTTCAGAGCAGGAAAAAGGAACTGACTCACAGGGAGGAGAGAGCGACGCTGTCGAGAGAGTAGGCTGCTCAGTTTATGATTTTTACAGATTTAAAATTTTTAATTTTTTTTTTCTAAAATTATTCAGTTCAACTACGAGTGTTTGTTGTTCAAATATCTAAAATTTAGATAGTTCAACGGCGACCACTTTAAAATTATTTCGCGGGCACCGTGTTGCCGACCCCTGATCTAAGGTGTTAATCTTGATTATTGGATTCATTTTACTCTAACAGATATTTTGCTTTATTGGGACAGAGGACTTACAAAATTGTGAAATTTGTCCAAATATTCGATTTATTTATTTTATTGAATCGTGAAACTACGGACGAGTAGGAATGTGTCACAAAAAGAATTTTTAATTTCTGTGATTACTTTCCTAGTTATAGGCATTTGTATTTAATTTAGATATTATGTGGTTACTAATAGCAATAACTTTAAATGCGTTTTTCTCAAAATAAAAATTTTCATGTCATACAAATATTCAAACTGTTCCAGGCGCATTTCAAATTATCGTATTGCTTTATATACTTAACTTTATATACTTTATATATATAATTTAAGTTTTATATACTTAACTGTATATCAAATAAATCTTATTGAAAATAATTATGCTTCGTAGCTCAGATTTTCTAAATTTTGTACTTGAAAAGATGATTTATAGGACTTTTGCGTAATAAAAAGGGTGTTTTCACTATTGTTATTTTTTTTCTCTTTATATTTTTAACGAATGCTTAAAATAAGCAATAAGTTTCATTGTTAGTTATATAAGGTATCCTGTAAATAAAAATTACCATATTATATGCAAAAGAAATGCGCATGGGACATTTTTAATTAGGCCGATTTTTGATATAACTAATAATTCCTAATTCTTAAATTATTAATATTTCATCTTTAAATTTTAACCACTTTTACATATCTATGGTACTAATCACATATTCAAATTGCAAGCAAATCCATTCAAAACAAAAAAAGTTAGGTTTGAAGGTCCACTGTCCCCTTAAGAAAATTAATTACATACTACTTTGAAGTACACAGAAAAAATGCATAATAATGTCAATTTTATCCTTTAAATAAATATTCCGCATTTGAAGAATCTTTTAATTTTTAAACTCCATCACAAATATGAGTTTTGTTATAGTCAAAGATATTTATTTGAATTATTCTTTGAGAGTAATACAATATTTTGTTATTAAATTTTTTATGAAGAAAAATAATTTAATTTTAATTTTAAAACTGAAGAACTTGTATAAATTTTATACTGAAATAACAACAGTATAAAATGTTCAACATGCTAAAATTACGTTCATTTTTGGAAATTAGAAATTTTGATCTGCAACAGGCGTACTTCACACTTTTCTGCTAAAATATGATTGTAATAGATAGTTTCATTACGTGAATATTTCTAATATTTTTGTAAGCGATCTCTTCTTGTCCACTTCCTTAATTAGAAATTTTTGCTAAGTTCTATCAACTAATTCAAGATATTACAGAAACATGTTAAAAATAATATTTTTGTTTAGTTCGAGTTTAAAAATATCTAAGCAACTGTCGGATGCACTAAAGAGAAATATATGGAAACAAAAATTAGAAGAATGCAAGTCAATGTCGCAAAAATTTGTTAAATGGATAAGAACAGAAACACCAGAAAACGGAGGAATTGCGGAAGAGGTCAAATCTACTACTGATTTACAAGCTGATGATACAACACTACATTTGACATCTACCCCTTCCATTAACGACAATTCTTAGAGAAGCAAAAAAAGTAGCCACTGCAAGAAGAAAAATCTATTGCTTCACAAGATATTTTACTACAGTTGGCCGACAATAATTCAAAAGATGACGAGCCTGTACAAAGTATTGTCTCACAAATCGATAATACCGTACAAAATATGTTCTCTGCTATTCCAGAAAAAATGTTGCTAAATTACAAGGATCCCCATTCCTGGTCCTGTTATTACAAATAAATTAATATATTCCCTTGTCACACATGGTCTATATCAAGGCGACAACATTAACTTTAACATGTTGAAATCAGATGATTCAGGGCGAAAATTCAAAAAAGACTCGTTTTATGTCAAACAAATTAATGGAGAAACTGTTAAAAGAAAATGGATTTTATATTTCATTATTCAAAATGCAGTATATTGCTTTCCTTGCAGGCTTTTTGGACACAAATCGTATAATCTTTCAGACCCACGAAAAGGATTTCATGTTTAGAGGCATCTTCATCCGATAACTCCCCAACACGAAAATTCTCCGGGGCACCGAAATTCGTATGTGAAATGGAAAGTAATGGAAAAGAAGCTAAATCCAGGGAATGCAATTGATGATCATGCAGTTACTTCAATTAACAAGGAAAAAATGATATGGCGTGAAATATTGAAAATAATATTGCATGCTATTCTATTCTGTGCCAAAAATAATATTGCTCTTAGAGGTTCAAAGGAAATTATTGGAGATCCAAATTGCGGCATTTTTTAAAATCTGATTGAATTTGCTAGCCATTATAATACGACTTTAAAGGAACGTATTGAAAATCATAAAAAATGTTCAGTTTCTTATTTCTGACCCACAATTCAAAATAAAATAATAAAATTAGTTGGGGACAAAACTAGAAATGAAATCATATGCACAATTAAGAAAGCAAAGTACAGGTTGGTCATAAAAAAACTTCGCCGATATATGGAACTCTAGCGGCCGTTCCATTCAACCGATCGAGATGAGATTTCAGCTATAGTTATTCAGAGGTATGAGATAGGAATTTTGTGAACGGCAACAAAGTGGCGTTCACGGTTACGGTTACGGTTATAGGTACAAAAATTCGAAATTTTCGAATGGCAACGCCCACTTTTTCCTGTTGCAAAATGCTCAGCTTATGCGAAAACCGTAAATAGCCTCGGAACGAAAATTTCGAGTTTCTGTACCTATAACCGTAACCGTGAGCGCCACTTTGTTACCGTTCCCAGAATCCCGAGCTCATACCTTTGAATAACTGTATCTCAAATCTCATCTCGATCGGTCGAACGGAACGGCCGCTAGCGGTCCATATATTGGCAAATTTTTTTCATGACCACCCTGTACTACACCATTTTTTTCGACTGCAACCCTGATGTTTCAAGAAAACAGAAAATAAGTCAGATGATAAGATATGTCCGTGTTGACTGTAATGGAAAGGTAATGATTGAAGAAAACTTCATCAACTTTATCCAGTCACATGAAAAAACGGGAGAAGGTTGATCGACTGAAATTTTAAATAAATCAGAAGTTGATAAATTAGATATTCAGGATTGCAGGGGGTAAGGATTTGACAACAATGCCAATATAGCTGCCAAATATAAGGGAGTAAGTGCACGTATTTTGGAAATTAATAATTTAACATTATTTGTACCTTGTGCAGCCCATAATCTAAATTAAGTTGGCATCCCCACTGCATCTACAACTCCAGAAATTATTACTTTTTTTGGTACTATGCAGAGATTATTTAATTTTTTTCTCGTCCTCAACAACACTATGGGACATTTTAATGAAGTGCCTAAAACTATCACTTAAAAGGTTTTTCTGATACAAGGTGGTCACCGAAGGACTAGTGCAATGAAGACGCTGTATTTACAATTACCTGAAGTAACGAAAGGACTGAAAAGGATTGCAAACGATTTTCCAAATCCAAAAGCTGCATCGAATGCAAAAAGTTTGATTTTGCAAATTAATTATATATTTATCTGTACTCTTTACTTTTATAGGGAATATCTGTACTTTTATAGGATATCTGTACTTTTATAGGGAATAAATTCTACAATGCATCAATCGAACAAATAAAGCATTACAACAAAATGATATATCAATAGATTGTGGAACAAAATTAATTGCTGGATTACGTAGTACATTACAAGCGCTTTGAGATACAGGTTTTGAAAAAAAATTCTAGGAAGTACAAAATTTGGCTGGATAAATGGGTATAGAGAAGGGATTTCTGGATTTCTTAATAAACGATAGAGAAGAGTTAAGATAATGGAAATAGATGAAACACCAGATGAAGGAAGTAACTTGACACCCGAAGAATTATTTAAAATACAATTTTTTTTATATTTGTATTATTTAAAATACAAATTTTAGAGTGTCAAGAACACTCTATTGAGACAATAGAGTGTTCTTAACACTCTATTGTCTCAAATAGATTGGCGTTATCATAAAATGAAAACTATGTGTGACGATTTTTGCTTTCTCTATAGCTCGTTTTTACAATACATGAGAGTTGCTGATTTAAAAAAATCGGCGGCAGATCTCGCTATTAAAATATAGCACCTATTTTAAAAAGTACGAATTCACATGTGAAATTGAAAGTTTGAAGTTTTAAGTAACGACTCTTATAAAAACTATAGAAACTGCATATCCACTTAATATTCTACAGGCTCTTCAGGATTTTGGTTTAATTGAGTCTTATGTCGCTCTTCGAATATTTCTAATCTTTCCTGTTTCTACTGCTTCTTGTGAAAGAAGATTTAGCAAAAATTATTAAGAAATTATTTAAGATCAACTATCGTACAAGAACGGTTATTCAGTCTCTCTATTATTTCAATAGAATACAATGTCATGAAGAACATTAATTTTTACGATGTAATCAATGAATTTGCTAAAGTGAAAGCCAGAAAAGTGCAATTAAAATAAATCTTATTAGAAATATATTGTAATGTATTTGTTTTATTAATTTCCCAAATCTAATTAATTAAGGGACCTAAATGCAAATTCTTGCACAGGGCACAGGAATGGCTAGCAACAGCACTGATTCCAAGTACAGTAATCTTAATGCAAGTACTTGCAATAGTATTAGTTTGTGTTACTTTAATATTTATTTTCTTTTCCCGATTTGTAAGCAGACATATTATAAACTGTCAAAATAAATTGAAATGAATCAATAAAAGTTTCTCCAATTTTCTGAATTTCGAACGGGAAAAAATGCATAACTCAACGAATATCGGTTCCATTGAAAAATTTCAAAAAGCAAAAGAAACAAGTTATTTGCCAACGACACCTCAGAGAAAAACTGGCAATAAGTGAAGGCCACTTACTACGTTTTCTGACTACTATGAATCTAACAAACATTTTCGGTTCTGAAAAATTAAAGTGATGAATTAAAATGCATCTTTGGAAAGAAAAGGGTAATATGCAAAATTATTCCTATTTCTAGCTGCTAATGCCAAATTTATAGGATCATCCCAAATCGAACTTAGTAAGTTTTGGTCCGCATTTCACCTTAGTTATTTCTACCAATGTTGTGACCAGTCATTCTGAACAGATCAGTGGTTAGAATGTTAATAAATAATTAAATTTTTGCTAGGAATTCCTTTCTAATATAACCCTTGGAAATATAACTTGGTGAATGTCAGATCGAAAAGAAGGCGTTACAGCCCCCCAGAAAATTTTCAAAGTGTACGGATTTTTAGACGGGAGGAACAGGAGGTGTTCTACGCATACTGAAAAATAGACCGAATGGAAGCTCAGATTTTAGTTATCGTCTTCTTTAAAATTCTTTGAATGAAAAAATGTTTATCCATCGCACTTTCCAAATAGAAAGTTATGGAACGATGTATTCTTAAGCGGGATTGATCCTGTCTTAATAAGGAAAATGCAGAAAACTGTGTACAACTTTCTGATTGTGCACCCCTGGGTACAGAATTAGAAAGTTGTACTCCTACAAAAGAAATGACTCCTTCAAAAAGAAATGACAAATATAGCAGACCGCAAAGTAGATGGAGCTTTAAAAAGGCCAATTGGGAGGATTTTACTCATGACTTAGAACAGGGTTTTGAAGATGAAAAGGTTTATCATCCTGGGAGCATTGATGCTTCATTTAAAAATTCTGTGACATAATCCACAAAGGTGCTAAAAAGTGTATTCCTAGAGGAAATCCCCGTATATACAAACCGTTTTGGTCTCCTCATCTCCAAGCTCTGAGAGACCAGTACAACAAGGCCCGTATTTCTACTGAGAAATCAAAAAGGGCCGAAAAAGTATAAAATCGGATAAAATGTGTTGCTTCTCTTCGAAAAGAAATTTATGAGGCATAGCGGAAAAGTTTTAATTATTTTATCAGTACGTTGAATTATAGAACTGATTCTAAGAAAGTTTAAAAATATGTTAATAATTTAAAGGCTGGCCCCTCCCGTAGTACTAGGGCTCCCCTCTTGGATCGCCATAAGATTTTAACTGATGACAAAGATATTGCAAATGCATTTATTTCGTTTTACTCTAAATCACAGACTGAATCGGGATTCCAGGGGGAATGAAAAAAATGTTGAAAAGGACTATTTACAAAGCTGTGTCTGGCTTTGGACCTAATGCCCATTCAGTGTTTCTGATGTTGATAAATAGAAGCTGTAACTCGTACCTGCATTTGGAAAAAAACTATTATTGTTCAAATATTTAAGCAGGGTAAACCTTCTGACCAATTCGATGGATATAGACCGATTGTCCTAACGAGTATTGTAGTAAAAATCATGTAGAGAATGATCGCTGCAAGACTGACGTGGTTTTTAGAACACAATGGTCTTCTATGTAACTCTCAGGGCTTTAGACGTTTTCACTCCACAGCCCAGAAAATGGCCTACCTTAGCTAAAATATCAGTGATGAACTCGACAGCCGTAGATCTGTGTTGGCGGCTTTTGCTGACTTCTCATAAGCATATGATAAGGTCTGGCATCCTATGTTAATTTCTAAGTTGATTTCCTCGGGAATTAGTGGCAACATGTTGCGCTGGCAAAGGGATTTCCTTGCCCAGTGGTTTTGTTCAGTGAAATATGGAAACTCTCTCTTTAGTTTCAAACTAATGGAATCTGGACTTCCTCAAGCCGTTGTCTTGAGCCCTATACTGTTCAATGTTTATATTAACGACTTGACCGATACCTTGGAAAGTATTCCTGGGGTTAAGACTGTTTTGTTTGCCGATGATCTGACAATGTTGGCCGGTGAACCAAAGAATACCCAAGACAGGCTTAATAATACACTTAATAAAGCGCTTGAGAAACTTAGTTTTTGGTGTTCTGACAATTCCATGTCTATTAACAAATGCAAAACTACATGCCAGTTTTTCTCCCTAAATAGGCATGCCTTTGTACATAGCCTTAAAATCCAGGATGCTGAACTATAAAGAACAGAAAGCACGAAGTATTTGTGTTGTGTTTTTGATTATAAGCTGAGTTGAAACAGACATGTTGATTACGTATGTGGGATAGTTGTTAAAAGACTTCCTATTCTAAAAAGGTCGGCAGGTTGCAAATAGGGTTGCAGCCGAGACACTTTGAACACCACCTTCAAGCTTTTCATACAACTAATCTTTACTTACTGCAATGAAGTTTTAGTCTCTGCTGCCATTGGGATCATTCAAAAACTCCAAACTATCCAGAATCAAGCTCTTCGTATCATTACGGGCACTGTAAGGACCTCTCCAATCCTGGCAATGCAATGTCTAACTCAACGCCCGCCCCCCGTAAGAAACATAATTGAAAGAGATGCAGTCCTTCTTTATGAAAAGTTGATTCAACTGCCCAACAATGCTTTCTGGAGGGATTACGACGTTAATGCAGAGGGAAACTCTTAAAATTCAAAAAGGGTTTATACAATATGCACATTCTGCTGCCACTGATCTAGATGTCCACCTCAGCCCACAAATTCTCTGTGGGTCTGGTTTCCCTTTAAATTATGGAGAGCTTTCGGTGAATCTGAGGCTGGATACGGATGTTTGTAGGAGTCATATGGGCTAACAACAGGTTCGTGCCATTACTCTATCAACCATTGACCCTAGTGATTCATGGTTACATGTCTACCCGGATGGATCCATGTTTAATGTTGAAGATGGAGAAGGGGACGGTGTGTACTGTGATCTATTTTCTTGTTATTCTCCCATCGGTGCCCATTCCACTCATTACGATGGTGAAATTGAGGCTATTTATATCGCATTAAAGCAACTGACTATCCGCCCGTCTTCATTTCAGAGAGCGGTTATCTTATCCGACTCCCTATCTGCTCTTCAAGTTCTTGCGAATAGACAATATACAGATAATATTCGCATTTTAGAGTGCAAAGATCTTTCAAAGTCAATCTCTGCCTCTTTCCAGTGGATTCCATCACACTGTGGGATCCTTGAGAACGAAGCTGCTGACCTTTTTGGCAAAAAAGGTGCTAGGGTCCTTCAGAGACCTCTGAAAAGCCTTTCACTCCATTCGGCAAAACTCCTGATTAAAAGACACTATTCTGCTGGGATAAATCAGTGAGCGCTGGGTGACTCTGCCAACAAGTCATGGGCTCCTTTGATTAAGGGCACACAGAACATCGCTTATTTTCCCAGAAGTGCAGCTGTGGCACTTTTCCGTCTTACTACAAGCCATGACTGTTTGCCCGCATATTTGCACCGGCTCAAAATTTGGAGCTTCCCCCTTATGTCCTTTGTGTGGACAAGATCAAATATTTGATGCTACTCATCTGAACTCGTTCTTAACTTGTTCTTAAACTGTACTTGTTCTCTGCACTTGTTCTTAAACTTTAAAGTTCAGAGGTATTGGAAGGCAAGAGAACTAATGGCTTCATAGCCAATCTTCTGGAAATTTGTAATAAATAAATAAATAAATAAATATTATGCCCTAATGGTGCTCTTCGTCATGTTAGCAGAGCAGAAAATAATTCAGCTTCGTTACTGCGAGAGTGTCATAAAGAGGATCAAACTGTTGCTCAAGGAAATACGGGAGCCTTTCATTACATCTACAAAAATTTCCAGTTAGATTTCTTTATTTTACACAGTTTGTAATATTGCTATATGAATCTGTGTATACATATTATTTTTTTTAACCGCATACAAAATAACAATAGAATTGTTGTTTTCTATTGTTTTGCTAACATGTACAAAACTGACAATAACTTGCAAAAGGCAGAAATGGAACAGTTACCGAATGAACTTGTCAATAGCTTATATGCTATAAACTTAAAAATGGTTATTACTTTTACTGTTAAAATGATTGTTAATTGAAATTTTTATTAGGTGTTTCCTAAATTTTAATTCGTCCAAGTAAATTAATTTTATAATATAAGTTTTGTTTAAAAAGCATATTACTGTTCAGTCAAAATATTTTTAGCATGTTTTTCTTTACACATTGAATATCTATTGATCGGTGATTTTACTCTATGATTCGGCGACATTTGGAGCTTTTTCATTAAAAATGGATTTTTTCTATAATACCTCATGGATCGGTGGAGGTCTTTCCCATAGCTTTAAGCAGATGTGTTCTTGCATTTAAATAAATGTTTAAATTAATGTCCACCGTGTTTTTAGCAAAATACTAACTTTAAACTTGATTTCGTAAATGTCACTTGATTTTGGTTTCAATTTGTGTTTTGTATTTCAGTTTTGTCTATAAACAATATATATCTCTGTTCGTGAAATCACTCCTTTTAAAACAATTGCTTTTCTTAACTATGTAATCAAGTGTTGAAAATTATATCGCGATATCGACTACTTCTAAAATACTTTCTCTCGGGAAAAGATATTTCTTCTTTCATCTTGGAATAATGGCGATTATAGACATTGATATTTTAATAGACGATGTCCTTCCTGCGTATAGAAATGTAAACTTTCAATGAAAAAATTTCCACTAAATATTTTATAAAGGATAACCTGAAGTAACCTTTTTAAACGTTATTATGAAGCATTATGTTATATTATTATGAATTTCCTTTTCATATCGGTGAAAGGAAGTTACACAAATTTTATTAACTGTAATTAATATCAAATATTATTTTCAGGTATCTAAATATAAATTTGGCCGGTGAAAACAAGGAAAGAAGAATCGCAGAATTTTGAAAGGACTTTGTGGAAGAATTTCCAAGAGACTCCTTCGAGGCCCGATCGCTCCAACATTTGAGTCGGTGCCGGGTGGGGGAATCCATGGCAAAATCGAGGAGTTTGCCTCACGGTGTCTGAATGCTTGATATTCCTAGAAAACTCAACAACTATCTCCTGATGCATAGACAAGAAGATGAATTTTATCCAATGTTTGTGTTTGCACTGTCCTCTAGGATACGATCTTGTGAAGACCTCAGCTTTTCAAAGAAGCAGAAAACGACCCCTTCATGATACGACTTTGGCCGTGTCAAGTTTATCTTACTACAAAGAGAATGTCAAGGTATGATTGACATGATTTTATGTAAATGTTATGAAAGCAATAAAAGTTTGTTAGAATTTTGAAAATTTGGATCTTTGATTTGTTTAATTCAGATTTTTGATTACTTATTGGCTATTGTAGATACAAAATTTACATACACGGTACGTTGAAAATATTTTACAGTGTTTTAAGTTTATTAGCATTCACTCTGAGAGTTTCAGACCATTTTTCTTTTCAGAGAAAAAACTGATTCTGACGAATTATTCCTCCTTCTAGTTTGACACAAACAAATCTCAACATTGTATCATCTGACTCACTTTTGAACTCAAAATTAAGGTTTGAAAAATCTGTCACCAACACTTTTCAAGTGAGTATGTGACGGAAAAATACGTCTCAAATGCTTAGAGGGTTAAAATGAACCACCGGAAAATTTTCACAACTATTTTAATATTATGAAACATGTAATACTCATTAAACTAGAGTTTAAATTATTTAAAGGCATATTTTTCGATAATAGCCTAGTCCTAATTTATCTTGAAGAAGGTTATACAGCAGATATCCTATCGCAGCAAAATGTGACGACAACATCAGGTCGATCGTGGGCTTTCTTTCTTCAGTCAGACTCTACCTTATTCTTAATATGCATGGTTGTTGTTTTTAATAAACCGTATATATGTGTGATAGGAAATATGTAGGTAGAGTTGTATAGACGGAACTAGTTTTGTATAGATGTCTGGGTACATCTAAAGCAGAGGTAGGCAATTTTTTTACTAGTAGGACATATTTCAGAAATGTGAGAGTTCGGCAGACAGCGCAGGTTAAATAGGATGTGTGTGTGGGGGGGAGGGGGGGAGGGTAATATTTAAACCTGAAAATATTAATGCGGAATAAATTTTTAATACATAAATTCAAATTTCAGTTTGAACAAAACAATCTTAAAATTGATAATTTATATGAAATTTGATATTAAAAATCTGCGGCCAACTCTTTGTAATGCGGCACATAAGTCGAATTCCCAGTTCTCAGGCATTTATCCAAATGAGTGTCTGTAAGGCTCGATCGGTACTTTGATTTTAAGTATTTCATATTGGAAAACAAAGATTCACAAGCATATTATGTCGACGAGCAAAGAGAGTTCAATTTCAGTTTTTGATTTTTACGGTACTACGATTTTAATTTTTTTTTACAAAAATTATTCATTACAACTATGAGTGTTTGTTTTACAAAAATGTAACATTTAAATATTTCAACGGCGGGCACTTTAATATGCACCACGTTGCTGACCTCTGCTCTAGAACTTCCCCGTATGTCGCTGCAATAGGTGGGTAACAAACTACAAGATACCCATTATTCGTCATTACAAACGAAAATCCAACTTAACAATGATGAATACGGTTTTAAAAGGTATTAATAACTGAACCAGTAAATTAACTGGTTCCTTCTTATTTAGATAAGATGTTACAACATAAAATGAAAAAAAATGTGATTTATAAATTCAGACGATCACTGAAATATAATCTTACCCTGACTAGATGAAAAGAAATTCAGAGAAATAAAATAAGGCAACATAAAGAAAGTCTAAATGTGAAGAGAAAAAAGGGATTTCAAGAGAGTATTACATTCTAACTTGTAATAAATAGAAAGTTATTGTATTTTATTGTAAATTCCATAGGAGTAGTAAATGAATGGTCGTCTATTAAAAAGAATACCTGCATGGTACTAAAACGTGACCATAATAACGAAAAACATTGGAGATCAGAATTAAACCCCTGAACATGTGAGGGGCTCAATCGATAACACAAAAAAGCAGTCTGAAAGAAATGAAGTGGATTTACATGAATAAGGTTCTTATTATGGAGTGACAATTATATAAGTGGCTACATTCAATCATTCAGCAATCATTCCATACCTTCTAATAGGGCAATACATGAGCCATTTAAGAATATATTCATGTATTTTTCTTTCTTTTCTGGATATCTTATGTTGCATCTTTATCGGAGAAAGAGCATTAAATTTGTACTGAGTTGCTTTTTGCATTAACTACAGCTTAGTCTGATGTTTGAACTAAAAACACTAAATACAGAAAATAATAATTTTATTTGCCTGCTTTTGCGCCTTTTGAAAAGCCAGTTAGAGAGTCAACATTTATGTCAAATGAAAATTTTTGCCCCCTTCAAGTATGCACAAATACAATCTGCAT
Organism: Dolomedes plantarius; assembly: GCA_907164885.2. Lineage (NCBI taxonomy): Eukaryota > Metazoa > Arthropoda > Arachnida > Araneae > Dolomedidae > Dolomedes > Dolomedes plantarius. Next base: position 116,859,466 of record OU015501.1, on the reverse strand, counting down.
AGGTTATTTGTTTACAGCTCTATCCATGTTTTATTTAAGACAAGCTAAGACGGTATATTCTCTAGACCAAGGTTTCTAAAACTTTTTCCCCCACGAACCGCACAAGAAAATTTTACGTGACCCCGGGTGTAAACATAAAATAAATAGACAAATACGTAGATACATAAAATATAAATACAAATAAAACATTAACTCATAATGAATCAAATAAATTAAAGCGAGTGAAGATTGGTTTATTTCTCTGTTATGGGTATGTTACCGTCAATGTGTGAAATGAGGCATTGTATAGAATGCCTAGGATATCTATAGAATGCCAAAAATGGGACGTCAAAGTATAAAACGCTTAATATTTCATACATTTCCTAGGCATTCTATGGAATGCGAAAAGGCAAACTGGCAAAATGTAAAGTAATTCCGCCAGTGAAGTTTTTATTGTGATGCGGCGAAGCACGTAACTTTCGACGCTCGCCTTAACCGGAGAGTATTGAGTACTTCCGCCATTTGCACTCCAGTCTTTGTTCAAGTACACGAGTTTCATTTTGCAAAGAAAACGCTAGCTCATACTATGTTGTATGAAAATGCAAAGCATGGTCTAGAGTACGAGCAAGTATCACCGCATGTTGACAAGAAACGACGATTCTACTAAAAACTATCTAAAGGGCGAGCCAATGCTGCTAAAAACTGCTTTTCTAACAAAACACGTACTAAAAGTTAATGAACGATGCAAAAAAAGGTCAATACAAATACGGAGAAGGAACCACAGGACTATTGTCTGCTAATCGCTATTATGTGATGGTAGAAAACAAAGGTCAGTTGATTTATCCTGCAAAAAAAATGCATTCCACTTTTACGTCACGGACTCTGAGTTATTTAATGTACATCATGAGGCTCGTCTGCCCATCGGCCATGGATGCTGTGACAGAATCAGAAAGAACTTTCACCAAGTACAAGATGATTACACGTCAGGATATTGAGCTCTATATCTACCTTTGTGAACCGTGCGAGATAAAACAAAAAGGCGTTAAAAAGGGAGTGGTGAAGCCTAGGGTTTTTTTCTGATTTCAGTTCCTGATGTCAAGTCGATCTCACGGAATGCAGTCCTAGAATAAACTTACCGATGGAGATTGACTACGTTTCGTGCCACTTATGAAGAAGAGGGCATTTCTTTCCGGGATTATGGGAACACTATACGAAGTTCTCTTTGGATGCAAAGCTAAAGTGGGTCCTACAAAGTCTTCCCTATCCCAAGATGATTTACTATACATACAGACTGAGATACAACTGGAAAAAATAATGTAAAACATATACAAAATTCAAGAAGAAGAAACAAATCACCCTACTGCAAGAGAGAGGGCCTATTACGCAAAACACAGATGCAATTCTAGCCCACAATGAAAGAAACCAAAGTGGGGAAGACGACGTGGTCAACAAAGAAGTTCAATTTCTACTACCTGTTGTGTCTGTTAAAGGAAAACATTGGTGCTGATATATGCAAAACCTATCTCCAAAATATTCTTGCTATCTATGGGCATGCCAGTAAATTCGATGGATATGCGAAAATGGATGATAATGGGGATATTTTGTGCACTCTTTGCTTCGATATTGAGAATGATGTTGCAGGTAAAATTGGATCTAAATTGAATCTTGATATACAGGCCAAAAAAAATTTAATGAGTCTGACAAAAAATTCCCTCCTGCATCTTTGGATGCCACTGTCCGAATTTCAATTCCTAACATCGATGAGGGGCGGGTTTGACTCCCACAGCCTGTTCGCAACAGTTATGAGTGTGACATATGACAGTTTCTCTCAACATGTAACCTCTCAAATCATTTTCAACCAACTCTATATCAAATCACATTATGCCCACTTTAGGTCTAAAAGACTTAATCACTGTTGAAAACGTTCCTGACCACGAAACTACTCTTTAATCAGCTGCTATTACTCAGCCCACAAGAAGTGGCCAGGGAATTTTGAGTTGTATGTGCAAGACTAAGTGCCAAAATATGACTTACCCTTGCTTGAAAAAGACAATTAAATGCAATTGAAAATGCCCCTCTAGCCTTCTTCGTTGCAAGAAGTAGAGTAATACTGATCTACTGTTTTTCAGGAAGAAAGTCCTGTACTTTATTTTGTAGTTCTTCTTTGATATTTATATACTGCTTTTCAATAAATGCCTTTTCTTGACTCTTTTCATACACATTACCTACTTATCATTCTGTATAATGGCCAGATATACAATGCCTAGGAAAAGTACACTGCTCTCCAAAAGTTAAGGTACAACATGTTTTTATGTCTAATTTAAAAATGAATAAAGAGAGAAACAAGAAATTTGGAGGGAATGTGCACTAAACAGTTCTTTATTAAATGTGACAAAGAAATTTACATCATTTACATGAGTTACACCAAAAAGGCACTCTTGTCAGAAAACTTCATTATTGGAGAAAACAGTACATCACAGTTTTATGTGGAAAAATTCTTGGGAACACTAAAAAAATGGTTTCTAATAAGTTATATGGTCACCCCTAGCTGTAATGCATTGTCGGTACCGACTTTCCATGCTGCCAATTAAGTTATCGGACACCGAAATGGGAAGCGAAGACCAGACACGGGGTAAACCTTGTTCTATCTCATGTAATGACCTTGGAGGAGGACTTAAAACAGCAACGTGTCTGTCAAGGTGGTCCCAAAAATGCTCTATCGGATTCCGGTCTGGAGATCGAGCTCGCCATTCCATTCGCTCCAAACCATGACCCTCAAAATAATCCTCTACAAGCACAGCTCGGGGAGGTCTTGCATTATCATCCATTAGAATGATTTCGTTGCCAATAGCAGCGTCATATGGGCGGACATATTGATCACGGATCTCGTCCCAATATCTTACACCAGTCAGAGTTCCTCTATGATACACATGCAGGTCAGTATGCCCACCGAGAGAGATTCCTGCCCAAACCATGATTCTACCACCTCTGTATCTGTGTCTTTCAGCAATGAAGGATTGGTTGTATCTAGGGCCTTGTTCTCTCCAAATCAGCAGATGCCCTGAATCGCTCTCTAGTGTGAACATGGACTCATCTGTGAATAGTACAGAAGCCCATTGCTGTCTGGTCCAGGAAACGTGTTCTCTTGCTCAACATAAGCGGGCACTTCTCTGTCGTCAGTTAAGTGGGACACACTCAACTGGTCATCTTGCATAGAGACCACAATTGTTATGGCGTATTAGCACCGTAGTAGCGGATATTCTTGTCCCTGAAGTGATAAAATGATCTGAAAAAAGCTGAGGCGCATTCTATAAAATGCCTTCTTTTCACACATTGCCGGTAATATATACATTAAGGGATTTTTGATTTTAGTACAATATTTTAAATCAAAATGGCTTACGTAATTGTTTCTGCTAACCGATAATAATCTGACTAAGGGACACTCCGGGTGGAAGGGCCTGTTCACATAGGAGTCCGTTGCGTAGCGTTAAGGAAAAGATGACGTTGAGACGAAAATAAACCAATCATAGGTGTTAAAAATTTCATTGCTAATCGTTTGGAGGTTTGTCATTGGTTAAATATATTTCAATACTTTAACGCTCCGCAACAGACTCCTATGTGAACAGGCCCGAAGGGACATCCTTCGTGAACAGTTGCGAAATTTTTACGCGACCCCACACATAGTTTAAGAAGCCATGCTCTAGACCGTTATGATAACATCATGTATGCATAAAGATCAGAATTAATATTATTATTTTGTCTTCTATTTTACACATTTATCTATATGTATTTATACATATATACATGTATGTATTTAGTGTTCACATTTCTTGGCCCAGATGGTCAACTCAGACGAAAGTTCCCTGCGAAAGGAGACTCTCGCGCGAAACTGACGTTACATCTGATTCAGTTTCTGTGACTGCGTATGTTAGTCAGGGACCGCATATGATTACAATAGACGATGACAAAATTCAGAATTATGAAGCATATTTTTGAGATTAATATTTAGAACCCCCAGTGACGTGTGTTTTGTCTTTGTGGTAAAACAATGAATATGGTAAATGGTTTTATATTAATTAAATTTTGTTGTTTTATTTTCTTCATAATGTTTACTTATACATCGTTCGACCTTTGAACTTAGCAAGCAAATAATAAAAGTGTATCACATATACTTATATTAATGAACCTAGAAGTATTATTAATCAAATAACTAATCTATATATTTTAATGGCTCTTAAGGATTTACCCGTATTATTTTTACCGCAGTCTTTAATTATGAAAATAAAATTACTCTTAACTATTTTGTTTCCATAATTAATTTATGAAAGCATGTTAGTACATTTTAAGAAGGTGGGTGGTTTTGATTTAGCCTCTTTCACAAGTTTCATGTAAATAATGTTGGATAAATATTAATATTAATTGTATAATTAATTTTAGAAACTTCAATGATAAAATCATTATATCTAAGTAACATTAAATTATCATTATACCTATTATTTGTTTTCATAATATTGCAGATCTAAATATGCTAATTAGTTTAGAATTTATAAGCTAGTTTATATTTGCCCTAGCATAGAAAATCATTTTTGGTATTTGATGGCGAATGCATCTGCACGATTTCAAAATATCTATTTTCCTTTAAGGAATACAAAATCAAACAAAACTTTTCTTTCTTTCTTTCAGTTTCAGAAGTGTAATATGGAATTAAAAGCATCTTCAGTTTCCTTGATTATGACCTTTAGGATAATGTAAAACTTTCCCAAAAAATAGCTTTGAAAAGTTTGATACAACAGAAAAGATATTGAAAGAAGTAAAATATTATTTTGAAAGATGTCAAATATTTTAGTTTGAAAAAACTCTTACTTGGTCAATCCTTTTCGAAACTTTTACCTTCGTTGTCAAGACGAATTCCTCTCGGCTACTGACATTTTTCAAGGTAAAATTGAATGATAACCAACAAGGCTTTTTGTTCTCTCGCTGTTGCTGTACATAGATGAAAAAAAAGTAAAGAAAAAAGCTTTACAGTGCTCGAAAATCTAGAGCGAGTTTTGACCATTTAGCTGTCATTTTCATCTTTTCAAGGAAGAAGATTTTTAGCAAAGTTCAAAGGTATAAAATTTATGATTTACAATATTAATGTTTAAATTTTGAATTTACCCACTATTTAACTTAACATAATTATCTAATATTTTATAAAAAATTTTGTTTGTTGAGGTTAATTTACTTATGGTTAACTGAAAACGAAATATTCTGCAGTACATCATATGATTTGTAATTGGATAATATAACAATCGCGTGCTCTAAAAAAACTCAGTTTAATCTAGAAGGTTCTTTATTGGACACAAAATGGAAAATAGATATCAGTACATATCAAAGATAACTTATATCACTGTTCAAAATATCATTAATAATAGTAGTTTAATGGATTTAAAATAAATGTTATATAAACTGTTATTTTCAAAAGAGTATAACAAACTGTTGATTTGTAAAACTACATTTGTTAGGTTTTACAAGAGCAAAAATAGCTTCTATAATTTTTTCGTGGATATAAAATATTTTCATATTTCCAATCAAGACAGATAAGATTTTTACCTTTTTTGTTTTAATTCTTAATTTTAAAATTCATGTATTGCCAAAAAATTGTGATAATATACAAATAAAATAACTAAAAAATGTACATTTTATAAGTGAGGTAACTTTTATTTAAACAAATATTTAAAAAAACTATTATTGCAATTATTCCTTGTATAAAACGAGATATTCGTATCAAAACTCTGTTTTTTTCATGGCATAAGTTTATACACGGAAAGTCAATATATTGGAATGTATTTTTTCAATATAGAGATTAATTATATTTCTGAATTTTAACACTTCCTGTTAATCTATTTCATTTTCCGCCAGTTTTTCTCCTTACTTGCCCTATCAGCTTTACCGACAGACTTGACCTTTAAAACAAATGTTAGGTATACATTACAAAGAGCAAAATGGGACTAATTTAATATATTTTAAGGTTTATAAGAGAAGATCATTTCTTGACTTGGTGCTATAAATGACAGCTCATCTGTCTCGAGAGTTGAAAGTTCCGAAATCGATATGAAGGATATCCTGATGTATTTTAAGTGAAGAAAAATTAATGAATTGGGAAATGGGCAAAAAAATTAATGTCATAAGGTATAAATTAAAAATAAATGTAAATGTAAATATAGAATAATATAAACATTTAAAAATGAGATCATTTTTATTAGGAAGTACCTCCGATAATACTAACCTACACACACACACACATATATATATATATATATATATATATATATATAATGCATGGCACTGCAGAAATTTAGCTAATACGACTATTTGCATGGAACAAGCGATAATACTGCATTATTTTACAAGCAGAAAAACAATTTTAACAGTAATTTAAGCTAAAGACTTACATTAATTTACAAAATTCGTAACAATATTATATATATATATATATGACGGGATTCGTATTACGAATAGTGGCGAATAGTTAGTATATAAAATAGTGGCGTTTGACGCCATGAATTTAAACTACCCTGAAGCCCCCTGTAAATTATCTCGATTATTCCCCTTTCTCTAATTAATTCTTAACAGCTTTACCCCCCCCCGTTCCCCTGAAGGCGTGCACACATAGAATGGTTGGTTCCATATGGCTAGGCTCCAGATGAAAAATCAATTAAACTTACCTGAAAAATCCTAAAATTAACCCTAAAATCCCCTTCAATTAACTTTCTCTTCATTCACTAAGCCTTGGAGCAGTGGTTTAAAAAAAATACAATTTACATCAAAACAATATTACATTCTTGTAACAGAAAATGGGTACCCATAAATTATGAACAAAACAATTAAAACATCAAAATATCACCTTATGCATGTCACTTAATTGAAATATCACTTTAATAAAAATATCACCTTATGCATGTCACTTAATTGAAATATCACTTTAATAAAATATCACCTTTAAAAATCTTATCTAGGAGCATCTTTTAAGATATTAAATTAAGTCAAAACAAAAAATTTTATCAGCCATTAACATGGAACTGTCAGCAGAGTTTAAAATTGTAAAGTCTGGGCTTTATAAGTCGTTTCCTCTGTTTTTGAGTGGTAGGTTGGTTCTTACACTTCTGTCCACTCACACCCAAAATTTAAACAGTTCCAACTCAATATTTATTTACAAATATACTTATTTTACTAAAACAAAGTTATTGTGAAATATGAAAATATACATAAGTGAAAAACAATTTGGATTTTGAAAGAGTATTGCCGGCAAATTTTTCTCGAGGCCTCCTTGACATGGTTGATCCTGTAAAATACTCAGAGGCACAATATATTAATGACTGAAAAATATATAAATCTTATCATTTTCCCATGGGAATTTTCTCATTTACCTCTAATTACTGAACATCATAAAATTATTTAACATCAATTCCAATATAGTTTATCTTTTTAGAGTTATTTTATACCTTCGACTTATTTTACATATGAAACTCAAAATATTTCTACAGATTATTTATAATTCACAATTCAAATTTATCAAAACATTTTTATAATTTGCACTTTATTATATCAAATTACTCACAATGATAGATTCATTATGTCATTACAAAACAATTTTGGTACTTTGTGTACCGCTCATTCACTGTGTACATTTTTGTTTAAATTTCAAGGTGTGTTTTTATGTTTGCGTGTGTTTGTGTAGTTTTTTGCACAATTGTGCTAAGTAAGGGTCAGAGGAGTGCAGGTTCACATGAATTCCTACAGTCTTAACCAAAACTGAAAATCTCTAAAAGAACTTTTAGAGTGCAAAAATAATTTGGTGCGTATAGTGCACCAGCCTGAAACACCAAGTTGGCAGGGGCTCAAAGGAGTTCAGTAGTCCCTCACTGACTCCAGAAAAAGGAAAAGGTTTTAACATCCAAGCCAACCAAAGGGGAAAAGGTACTCCGTTCACTTATGAATTCCAATGAGGAAAACAGGAGTCAACAGAGACCTGAAGGAAAGGGTGGACAAGGAGTGACCATCCCATGGTCCGTCTTTAGTCATTATTTGTTTATGTATTCAATTGATTCATCACTTTAAGTGGCTGACACGTAGAAGAATTGTAAAAGGTTAACAGGCAACTGGGATGACTTCCAAAAATGTAAGAGGTGGGTCGATGGGATAGAGCTTCAAGAAAGAGGGAAATTAAAAAAGGCTAAAGAATTAGAATTGTCACATTCGGTTGTTGACTCAGAAGATCCAGAAGTTCACATATAACAGTTTCCTAGTAGAGAGTTTAATCAAGATAGTTTTATTTATTATTATCTATTTATTTATTTTTAGACAACACACAAAAGTTATAATCACCTAAAAGGGAAGTCAAGGGTGTTAGGCACCAAAGAAATAAAATCAAAAAGGAAATGGATCTCTGTGTTTTGAAGTTTTGTCATATTCGGGAAAATGCAAAAACAGTTCAGCACATTAAACAAACCAAAACATTGTAAAAATGGTAATAAGCATTTCAAAATAATCCAGAAAATGTAGGTTTAGACAAAATTCTTTCAACAGTTTATTAAATTTCAATTCAAAACACACAATTGTTAAAAACCAATAAAAATCAGTATAAATCACATTATAGTTTTAATTTTCACATTATGAATTATAATTTTAGTTGCCATCATCTTATTTTATAATTAACATTCAAAATTTTTTATAATTTCAATTTCACTTGTAATTAGTACTAAAATCTTCTCTTATTTCCCCTCCCCCGGAAGAAATGCTTCATGAAAACAGAATTATTTTAATTAAAACTCATTTTGTCGATGAAAGTTCCTTAATCGGGTTGAGTGCACAATTTCACTATTTTTCCAGTGTATTGGTTTGGTCTATCAATCTCAAAATTAACATTAGAAAGTTGACTTACAATCTTATAGGGGCCTGAATAAGGTGGATCTAGTTTTCTTGAATTTGGGTATTTAAATTCCTCGTACATTACTAAGTCTCCAATTTTAAAATTTGATGGTACAAAATGTCTATCATATCTCTGTTTATTTATTTTATGGTGCTGAACAGTCCTTTGTACTGCAATCTTTCTTGCTTCTTCAACTGGTGGAAAATTTAATGAAGTTGTTTTAGGTAATGGTGAGTCATATGGTATAATTCTAAATAAATGATAATTTGGTGAGAACCCAGACACAGAGTGGGGTTGGTTATTGTATTCAGAAGTTACTTGCTCTAAAATTTTTGTCCATTAAATTTTTTTCCGAGAAGTAGTATTTACTTTACATCTCAATTGTGCTACTATGGTTTGATTACATTCTTCATTTTTCCCATTGCGTTCGGGTCTATGGGGTGAAGTTAACAATTGTTTTATATTGTGATGCTTCAAAAATTTCTTAAATCTTGAAGAAGTGAATGCAGCATTTCTGTCACTAAGTATTTGTTTAGAAACTTTAGTATTGAAAATTTGTTTTAAATAATTTGTATATGTCTCACTTGTTACACTCTTAGAATGAAAAGTCCAAATATATCTAGTTGCATGATCAATTACAAGATGAAGATATTTTTTGTCGAGTTATAATAGTTGAAACCTCCAACAGTATCAACTGAAGTTAGGCCAAACGGTTCATGGGCAACTGGTACCTGCTCCGTCAGTCCAAATTTTCTCTGGGTTGATTTTCTGTTTTTCTGACATGTTTCACAACAACGAACAAAATTTGAAATACCTTTAATTATATCTTGCCAATAGTAAATAGGGGAAATTAACTGTAACATTTTCTTCATACCAGGGTGGCCAAATTTTTCATGTGCTGAGGTTATTAATTTTATTCTTAATGATGGCGGAACTACAATTTTGACTAAGATTTTCTTTTTTCACAGTTAAGACTCTATTATACTTTTTATACTTTACATTATTTACATTATCATTTAATTGTCCTTGAATAATTTCATCTGTGCTTAGGAAATGACAATATTGGGACACAAAGTGACTTCCATGATTTCTTGATAACATATCAGCTTCATAATTATATTTACATTTAATGTGTATTATCTCATAATCATTCATGGAGAGTTTCAAAGACCACCTAAACAGTCGTCCAATTAAATTTTTAACATTTCTGAGCCATTGCAAGGCAGAATGATCCGAATGAATTGGGAATTATTTTCCATGCAAATAACAGTGGTATTTATCAAGGGAATCTATTATTGCTAAACATTCAAGTTCTGTTATGGCATAATTTCTTTTGTGTTTTTTAATTGTCTGGAATTAAAAGCGAAACGGTGTAATTGACCATCAGGGTGTTTTTGTTTTAATACAGCAGCAACTGCTTCTTGACTGGCATCGACAAATAAGTGGCAAGGATAATTCGGGTAAAAAATAAAGTTAAAATTGGTCTAGAAATTAATTCATCTTTCAGTCTCTGATATGAATTTTGACAGTCCTTTGACCAATCCCATTTTACATCTTTTTTGAGCAATTTATTTAGTGGAAGTCTTAATTTAGCATAGTTCTGTACAAATGTTTGATAAACATTGATTGAGCCTAAAAATCTTTGCAATTCCTTTTCATTTCTTGGTGGTAGTAATTTTTTAATTGTTTCAATGTTTACATTATGGGGTGAGTATATTCCTTGTGAAATTTCATAGCCTAAAAATTTTATCTCTTTTTTAGCAAATTGTCATTTAGATTTGTTTAATTTGATATTTTCTTTCTGGCAGATTTAAAAAATTTCCTCTAAAAGTTTTATGTGTTCATTAAAAGTTTTTGAAAAGATTATTATGTCATCGAAATAGTTAAAGGCATATTTTATTTGATATTTGCTTAGAATTTGTCTAATGGCTCTCTGAAATACACTAGGTGCATTTTTCCAACCAAACGGTAATCACCTCCATTCATAAAGTCTAAAATTTGTTGTGAATGCTAATTTTTCAGTGTCACGTTCGTGTATATCAATATGTCAATAGCCTCAGGTTAAGTCTAATGTCGAAAAATAATTTGCATGAGCTAGTTGATCTAACAAATCATCAATTCGTGGTATGGGCTCTGAATCAGTTTTTGTTATGACATTCAATTTTCGGTAATCAATACATAATCTTGTTTTCCCTTCATCTTTCTTATTTGCTAAAGTTACTGGGGCACTATTTGGAGAATGTGAAGGCTTAATAAAACCTGCATTTAAAAGTTCATCAATCTGTCTTTTAATTTCTTCATTTTCCGTCTGGGATGCACGATATGGCTTTTGTGCTACTGGTAATTCTGAAGTTAAATGTATTTTTGGGGGTTCTAATATAATTTTTCCAACATCGTACTTATTTTTTTGAAAATATATGTCCGAAACCTTATAAAATTATATCTAATTGGGTCCAGTCCTCAGGTATTTGTTCTGGTGCTACAAAGTCCAAAACATCACCGGGCTCTTTAAACAGAGTATTCAATGTATCATCGAGGATACCTGATGTTTCCCTATAATTTTTAACGTTACAGTCAACAATGTTTACAATTTCAAAAACCTCATTTTTACTTCAGATTGTCTTTTACTTTGGTTTATGTCATAATTCAGGGTGTCACAGTCATTTTTAAAAAAAGTTCTCATATTTGTGCTCACACAATTTCTATAAACAATTCTGTTGCTATGCTCAAGAGAGTGATCATTCCTAAAATAATTTTTCTTAACAAAATTTCTACCATTATAAACATTTCTACTATTATAAACATTTCTTTTTAACTTTCTAAATTTACACATATACTTATTATAATACCTTTTTCCATAATACAGATTATCACCATAATTTTTAAAATTTTTTCTTTGAACATGAAATGCATAGGGATTTACAAAATTATGATCATCACATAGTTTTATCTCATTACCAAATTGAAACACTTTTAAACTTTGAAAATCAATTTCTAACTTAAATAACTGAATATGCTTTAAACTTAATAACAAATTTGGTAATTCACTGTCTACAATTAATATTTCAATTTCCTTTTTAGCATATCCTATCTTAACTGTTGTTTCTATTAAGTCCCTTATATTGACATTTCCATCTGTTTGTTTTAATATTACATTTTTATGCTCTCTTAATTAAAATTTTTTTAAGAGTTTACACATAGTTGTTGACATCAGAGTCACTGTGGACCCTGTGTCCAATAGGCACATAATTTGTGAATCACTCACCCGAGCTGGTATCAGGAGTCATCGGGGCTCTCTGTTTTGGTTTTCTGTTCTCTGATAATTGTTGTGGAAACTTCTTCGATATAGTTGCCGCTGATCATTGTTAAGATCCCGTCCCTCAGGAAAATTGTTCCGTCTGTCATAAAATTCTTGTCGTTGTGGACATCTTTGTGGATTGCTGTAATTCCAATTTCATCTGTCGTCTGCTTCATTTAACTGTCGATACTTTGTTGGCCGATTATAAAAATTTTGTCTTCTCGCAGATGAAATGAAGTGTTCACTCCACTTCTCACTGATATCCGTCGTCGAATTCGGTAGGTGTATTTTCTTGGCTTTCTCTAGCCAGTCGAAAGGATTCTTGATGTCCTGTAGTGAAAGTAACGTCCTCATCTGGATTGGTGAATCCAGCGTTAAAATCTCCACTAACTCTGTATCTTCCTTTTGGAGCGATCGGCCCAACTCAAGCTTCTGTTTGTAAAACGTGAATAAATCGCCGTTTAATTTTAGTTTTAGTTCCCTAAACTCTGTATGTAGTTGCACCCTATTCTTGGAAAATATTGACAATAAATGTTTCTTGATCTCTTCATAGTCCTCTTTATAAATTTGCGTAGCAATGATCAACTCTTGAATTTCATCAGTCACGAATTTAAAATATTTTCTTTTTTCCATCCGTTACTCAATCCCAAAGCTTGACATCTCTCTTCAAACAAATTAATCCACGGGAGAATGTTTTTAATTTTCTTATTGTCAAACGTGGGAAGCACCAATTTCACATTATTATTTCCCTTTTCTACAGACGTTTTTTTCCATTCATCAATATCTTGAGTACTTTCTTCATTTTTCTTTTTATTCCCTTCTGTTTCTGTTTCATATTGTTCAGTTTTCGCTCCTTCATGAGTTACAGTCTGATCTAAAATACTGTCCTCGAGAGTCATTCTTTGTTGTTTTAAGTCTGTATCTGTAATTCCTGTCGCCATCGTCGATTTTGCGTGTTTTTTATTTTTTAATGCAAGTCACTTGGTTTTAACGTCTCATTCTTAAACAAATTTTTCGCGCCTGTGCGCTAATCCATGGGGTCTGTTGTACATTTCCTTGTAGATAACTTTTCCAGCCGACTTTTTACGGGCTTCTTATTACGAATATTAAAATAGTGGAGTTTAACGCCATGAATTTAAACTACCCTGTAGCCCCCCTGTAAATTATCTCGATTTACAGGGGGTTCCCCTTTCTCTAATTAATTCTTAACACACACACACACACACACATATATATATATAATATTGAAAGGATACGATTTAAATAAGTTGTTATTACTGAAAAGTCAATCAAGGATTTCAAAATGTTATGAAGGAACATGCTGAAAAGAGAAAACTGTATTGGAAAAACATTTAGAAGATATAAAGTACAGGAAGCTTGAGGAAAATGCAAAACCGGAAATTTAAATATCCTCTAAATGGATAACAGTAACACATAGAAGCTGTGTGTTCCTGTTATCAATCTAGAGGATATTATAGCAGGCTTGATTTAGAGAAAACAAATATGCATATTAAATTGCAAATGGTTTTTTACATTCATGTCTCTCAGCCCTGACATTTGAGAAACTAATAAAACATTCATTGCATTTTATCACGCTTTTAGCGTCTTTTTGATGAATGGATATTTTGAAGCAGAAATCTTGATTAAAACAATTTCTCTATGAATCCATCTTTAAAATGGCTTTTAAAAATAGGCAGATCGAAAATAAGTGACACATTGAAATTTTTAATTCGTGAAATTTGTAACTGATCGGTAAATAGGTCTCCCACGTTATTAAATTTGTTTTTCTTACGCAGTGATGGAAAAAGTTCAGATAAATAATGTCTAATCTATGTTAAATATATTAATGCTGGACAAATTGACCTGAATTTTTGAATGTAGACCATTATTCTCTCCGTTGGTCAATGATTTTTGAGGAACAAAAAACTCTAAAAACAGAAAAATGACGGGCAGGGCTGCTAAAGGCTGGACACTTGTAACTACTTTCTTTCATGTTCATGAAAAGGCGAAGAATTGAGGCGTTATGTACTTTAAGGCTGCTGTCTATTAACCCTGTTGGATTCGTTCACCTTAATTACCATGTTTTTATTAACTTGCTTTCTTGTTTATGTGTTTGTGTGTTTGTCAAGTACAAATCTTGCAATCGATTTTTAACTAACTTCCCGACTAGACAGACATTTGAAACTTTTAGAATAGCTCAGAACGCGATGACAATGCATTTTTTAATACTTTTATCCATCTTTAAGCAGAATTAAATTCATTTTCAGTTATTTTCAGTTAATTTTGGTTTGTAGACTGGTGCAGCCATCTATTGGCCGGAACGAGAACGAAAAGTTATATGCAAGTTAACTTCCAATTAACTTCATTTTCTTTCAAGTTGATGGGATAATTCATCAAAAAAATTTTAAAAAGGTATTTATTAATACACAGAATTGTCAAGTTTATATGATGCAACAGAAAATTTAAAAACATGGTATATAAAAAGTTCTTTTTATCTTGTAATTATGTTAACCTATGGAGAAAACAGCTTACTATTTACAGCTACAAACATGTTGATAATCCAATAAAAAGGGTATTTTCAGATCGCCTGAACTTTTCTGCACCTTGCAACAGGATTCATTTTCTAAATTTCGTCCACCAAAGGAATTTATGAGCGTTTGATTTATGAGAGTACACAGCAGTCTTAACACATTATAATTACAAAAAAGACATCGTAATAATGCATAATTTCATTCATAAGAAATTTACTGCATCCAATCATAAAGCAATCCCAGTCACAAGTCAATACATCAATTATATTTTAATTATATTACATCCTAATTGCAGTTCATGTAATACTCACCAAGAACGTCCGGCTAATTTCGCTGATTACATCACAGCGAGTCTTAAAATTTTACGTAATGAATGATGAAATTTTAGACAGCAAATTAAATATTCGAATGGGCTTAAATTAGGTACTCCAAAGCAGGACAGCCCTATGGATTAGCAGTTCGGGTGGCAACCGCCGTCTGCAACAGCTAGCCTATATTTCATTTAAAATACGTGTTGTATAATACGTACGCATAAAGTATGAAATTTCTCTGGATGAGGAGTAAAAGATTTCAAAGCTTTGTCCCCTTAATTACGCATGTCATTTGGATTTTCTATTTTCTACTCTTAAATAAAATCTTATATGAAAGATAATTATACATAGCATAAAATATGAATTTGACATGTTATGAAAAACATAAAAACTTGATCTATGTCTGAGGAATTAAAAACGATAAACACGTATACACCATACGAAACTGAGCTAAAGTTTAGCCGTAAAAAATAGAACATATTTTGAGGGATCTAAACCTCTCTTTCTCATTTATCGAAACATAATAATCTTTATGTATGTGTATACGAATATAAAGTTTATTTTCATTACATACAGCTGTATGGTGAATGTGAGCTATAATAAGGTCTGATTAGCAAATGCAAAGAAAACTAATTAATGGGGATTACACAGTCTAAAATTCTTAGAAATGGAATTGTCTTTTTACATTTTGACATTTTTAGTGAAGAATTCAAAATTCTAGTCATATATTTCAAATCAATAAAAGCTTTTGAAAGTCCATACATTTGATAATGTATGGACTTTAAATTTCAGTGCATAAAAAGAAATTAAATCTTTTATATATATATATATATATATATATATATATATATATATATATATATATATATATATATATATATATATATATATATATATATATATAATATATATATATATATATAATATGTATATATATATAATATGTATATATATATATATAATATATATATATATATGTGTGTGTGTGTGTGTGTGCTTGTGTACCTTTTATTCGATCAGCTACTGAATGTTTGTCACTATGCTATACACAATACATTAAGTATAAAATTAAAATAAAATGGAAATTATGTAATTCCTTTAAAAGCGATTAGTTTTAATAATTCTACTCTGAAGCACAATCATTAATTACGTATTAAATTTTAAAGGCCTGTATAAGTATTTCATACTTTTGAATTGCTTCATAATTTCTCTTAGAATCTAAGCAGGGGCAAATATAATGCAATAAGGAGAGCCACATGTGGCTCGTAGTCCAAGTAAATAAGAATTGCTGCATTGGAGATATAAATGTTCACTAGATTAAATACTGCATCCCACGCGATCATTATGTTTCCCAAATTAGGCTAATTCATTCTCCGTCAAACAATGTTCAAAGACTAACAGAATAAACGCAGATTATTTCTAACACAAACAGCTTTTATGACGCGGAACTTTAATCACTGGAAATATTAACTATTCGTACGTCTGGCTTATTGAATCAGGTGCACATGAAGAATGTGTTTGCTATTGTGATTCACACAGAGGCTTTGAGATTTGAAATGTTTTCTGCATCTAGCCATGTAAAATATAGTAAAAATACATTATAATTTCAAATCTTATATTAATCTTAAATTCATAAGATAAAAACATATTTCTTCTAAAGTTTAAATGTATGTGTTAAATTTATGACGCTATTTATAAATATATTTTTGTAAATTCCAGCAAAAATTGTCTACCAAAATCTAATATCGAAACCAGATCTCCTAACCTCGAAAGCAGTACTTTACTAACTGAACTAACCCGGCGATGTGAGGAACTATAATTTTCTAAAAAATATCAATCCTTATGCATTTATTTTTAAAAAACGGACAAAAGAAATAGTGAAAAAGTTCTTCAATTCACATAAAATTCAAATCCATAGCACTCAAATCTTTCATGCAGAAATCATGGGAAGACATTCTACTACACCTTATCACAATTACAAAGAACAGAAAACTGATTTCTCTTTGGCAGTATCGAGTGCTTTTCAGTAGGAGAACTGTATATCTTTGCACTCAGCAACAACAACAAAATCTCTAAGCGAAACTCAATTCGAGCTCTATTATCAGATAATTACTATGAGAACTAATTCAAGAACAAAGACAGCGGCTGAGAACAAAAGCAAGAGTAAGATCTCAGATTCAATGTCTCAGTTAATGCAACTCAATTGATTCAACTACATTAACTCAGTTAATTTTATTTTAAAAGAGACCTTTTCAGATAGAAATGAACGAAAAAAATACGTCAGTTCACTCAAAAAGGAATATATGTTAAAAGAACTTAGCTGTCTTGAAAGAATGCTAGTAGTTCAAGGTTGAAAAAACTTTCAAGTTTTGAAAAATGTCAAAAAATATAAAAGAGAAAAATATTTAAAATAAATATAGTATCTTCTTAAGTAGTGATTTGTGTTCAAACATTTCAAGGGAAAAAATATACTCTTTAGGCTTTTCACAACTTTTCAGTGAAGCGACAATGTTCTATTACTCCGACATTTTTACGGATGAATACAAAATAAAATGGTACATTTTTGGATCATTTTAGGGTAAGTAAAAAAGGTAGAATACCGGAAGAATATTAAACTGTCATCCCTAGCAAAGTCCTAAAACTTTTTAGAAGCTTTTCGTAGCGGTAAAACATCCATTTATGAAATTGCTGTTCGCTTTTTTCGATAGTTAAATTTCGTTTGAAAAAAATTTAGGTATATTCATGGTTTCTTTTTCTTAGTAATTTCTTAAACAAAAAGATAGGATATTTTAAAAGGTGAAATTTTGAGGCAGACTTTTCTAGTAAATTGCATCATTTGTTTGCATAAGCTGTTTTATTCTTGAAAAAAAAATCATATAAATACTAGTTATTCTACTTTTAAAGGTGAAAGAATTTTTCTTACATAGAGGTATAGTACAATGGAACTCTAGCAATAAGTCTCCGTAAAAAGTTTTCACGGATGATCAAAATGCTATTTAAGTAATAGGTTCTCGAAACCAAGCACAGTATAATAAGCAATATTAATTATTACACTGAAATTATTGATAAAACACATTAATATTACAAAGTAAGATATTAAGTTTTTTTTCTGATAGTTTATAGAGTAAATAGCTCACTTCTACACAGACTTGGGTGTATATAATTTGAAGTGGCACTCTAAATGAATTTGATACAAACACTGTTTATACATGAAACAATGTTTATTGAGTTCGTTGCACATATAGAATTTGCTTTTACAGCAATAAGCATACGTACTACTTGTACGCAATATATAAATACAGCTTTCAAGAACAATATATTTTCAATACTCACAACCCAGCAGAGAGTCAAACCAGCAGTACTGCCACGTAAACTTTGGGCCTGCTAAGCACTAGCGCAGGATAACACCTTTTCAACCTTAACCACCTTTTTTTTATTAATGACGCTGCATGGTATTTATACTAAGCGCGTATGCCGAAATTAGCATATCTGAAGCAGCTTCTTTAATTCATTCACTCAAAAGTTCGATTCTTGTGATTCGAATCTTGTGTATACCTTACAAGTTGCTCTTATAAATAAATACATATTGGAAATCCTGAAGTTCTCAACGGGCAAGAAAATAAATGGTCACTCCCGTAACTGTTGCCACATTGTTCAAATTTTAGACTAGTCTCAATATATATGCTTAAGTATTGCGGCTTTCCATGATCAGTATCAAAAGTCTCGACAAAAATCACGAAAAACATTCGAATACCGTTACGTCTTTTCCAGCAAATTTAACAAATGGATATGAATTAATTGGATTGAAATAATTACAACATTTTTTGCTTACAATAGTTACATGATTTCAATTTTCCTGGCATGATTATGATTTATCATACTGTTTATGATACAGTTAGTAATAATAACGCTTGCTTGATATGATATATTATGATTGTAAACCAATTAGAACAAAACTATAAAAAAATATGTATAGGACTATTTAGTTATTTCCACACAACTTCTAACGTAGAAATATCTGATTCATCAATTATTTATATAAGGAATGATCAAATTGTGAAATTTCTTATTTAGTTAATAATTCTATTGGACCTAATCTTCGAAATAAAATAAAATACTCCAAAAGCTAAATACTATAAAAGGGCATTTATCCCAATTATACATCTTTGATGCCCGGTATAAAGGGCTTAAGTCAAAAAACAGTGATTTAAATATACCAAGTTATTGGGTTTTATACCAATCGTAAAAATATAATTTCGACTTGAATCTTTTGTACAAAGAAATGTAATTTTGTATACAAAATTGATAGACTTAAGCCTTTTATACCAGTCAAAAGATTTTTGTGTGTGTGTGTGTTTTTTTTTATCAATACTAACAAATATCTAAAAATCGCTGTTTTTCACTTAAGCCCTAGGGTAGGTGGGGGCAAAGGTTCGCATGGGGCAAAGGTTCGCACATACATTTTAAAATGACCGGGAAGAGTTTTAGGAAGAATAGGGTAGGCAATGCATTCCTCTACTTCCAGTCAGTTGCCTCGTAAAAAATGTTGGAGTTAAGACCCCCTTTTGCAGAGAAAATGAGGTAAGTTTATTTTCGTCTCTTTTAATGTAATTTTTTGCAACTTTTGAGTAATTTTGAACATCACTCAAACTCACGAACTGTTTTGGGCTTATTTTCGCATGTTAGGGTGGTAAATAACCTTTCAAATCCTACCTTAAGTTTTGGGTTAACTCAAATTCAGTGGCGTCCATTCTGCAGAAACAGAACCAGCACGAAATGGGGTAAAGGTTTGCAGGAGTCATGGGGTAAAGGTTCGCAGTGCAAACCTTTGCCCCATCTGCAAACCTTTGCCGCTCTAACTATTAACATTTGTTTCATGTCCTCTTTTCATTAGGAATCCTTATTAACAACGTCTTTTATTATTAATGGGAATTCACATTTTTGTAATTTGAAAAAAAATTATGGCTTTTGATAAAAACTGCCTGTTTTTAATCATAAATTTTTTTGTAAAATGCTTGAAAATCCATAAATTAAAAACAAAATAAATTAGTACAACACAAAATAAAATAGCTCTGAACAAAGACCTATTTTACAAGATAAAAGAATTAAATGTTGTTACAAGACATTATTAGCTTCGAAGGTCTGGTTAGGGAAAAAAGCTCTAAATGAGTAATTTCCAGATTTGCAAGTCTTTGAAATGCTCCTTGCGTCACAATTTTTGACGAAATTTTATAAACTTTATTACAAAGACTCCTCTTATACATTAAAATAAAGTTATGTATCCATTTCAGGTTTCGACATCATTCAGATTATCAAAGTTCAACTTAAGCGTGGAAAAGTACAAAAATTTCACGAGAATTCAGAGTACAAGCATAAAAATATTTCCTAAAAATTAATTATTCAACGAAAGCACAAATCAAAACATAACCCTGATCAAAATGTATAAGCAATCTAAATGCAAAATTAAGGATAAGACTAAAAATTGGATCACAAGGAGCATTTTAAAAAACATAATAAAAATTTCAATTTTTTAAATATAAAAAATAAAATTTTAAATATTTATAAAATTTTATAAGGTGTTTGAAATAGTTTTACTTTAATGAATATTTATACCCAATTTCATATCTCTGAGGTAAAAATTTCAAAAATCGCTTTGTAATGTCCCCCATCCCCTTAATTTGCTTAATTTTTACGGGTTTTAAAAGAATGAGTAAAGCCCAAGATATGATATAAAGATAGTGTTAATAGTTGATATTTTAATTGGAAGTTCTTTGGTTTAAGAAAAAAATTATTGAGATTAACCCCTTTTCATTTTGTGAATTTCTTTGTTAGATTCATCTTTCTGTGTTAATAGTTGATATTTCATTTTGAAGTTATTTAGTTTAAGAAAAAATTTATTGAGATTAACCTGTTGAATTTGTGATTTTACATATATGTAACACCTTTAAAAAGATTACAAAATGTGAAATAAAATTATTTAGACAACTCTTTTTGTGATTTTCGATGCCTATCCAGTAAGAAACCAACGAGTGGGGTGAAGGTTTGCAGTGCGAACCTTTGCCCCATCGATTGGGGCAAAGGTTCGCAAACAGGTGTTTTCGTAAAATTAAAAATTCGGTGACTAAATATTTCGGGAAAAAATTCATTATTTTATAGAAGGTAGAGGGGATACCCAACTACAATAAAAGTGACTTTTTGGGGCGATAGGATCTAACGGAGACCCGTAAGAAACCCAAAACTCAAAACTGCAAACCTTTGCCCCCCACCTACCCTATATACCGGGCATCAAAGATATTCCCTTAACACTTCCATTTATTTCTTCACCACATGACTCTCCATATGATTCATACTAAACATGAGTAAAACATTAACAATTTTCAAATCTTTTTCCCTAATCTATTTCTCACCACCTTTAGCTCTTCGAATTTCATAATTTTAACTACTTTACTTTCCAAGAGCGTCTATGATTTTGCATTTTTCAAAACATTATCAATTCCCTGACAAATATTCTGCAAATTATTTTATTTAAATAATAATTTAATTTATCACATTCTCTTTCATTTTTTAATAATTTTTACCCTTACAGATAAGGTTTTGGGGCATAATATTATACCAGGAGTATAAAATCTAGCTCCAGGCACTTCACAAGCTTCTTACATTAACGCCAACATCATTACGTCTTTTACGGATTAATATCTAGATAGTTCCTACAATTTAGTATCCCAAAACATGTACCAGACCTTTTCTCCAACTAAGCTCCGTTAAAGGCTGTCTTTATAAACCTTACAAACAAATACACATAACTAAATTACCTGATAAAAAAAGTGCTCATTTTGGGAAACAATTACTTATTTCCAATTCACCTTAATGAAGCAATTAGAAATAAGTTTATGTTTGGATTGGTTTTTTTCTTTATCTCTCTCTCCCAACATTGCTTTTGAGAGCATGACATCTGAACTACCGGAAACTTTCCTCTCTTAATTTTTTACGTACATTAAGCATTCGCCTTTCTGAACTTAGTTATTAAGAATCAAGTGAGCGTAAAAATAAGATCAGACCAGCCACCTCCTCAGCAAAGGGATGATTTCGGAAAAAATAAGCAATTCTCTGGCGTCTCAAAAAAAAAAAAACAGAATGTGCAAACAGAGAGCAAACGCTGATTTCAATGAAGAATCAGCAAATGTTTCCGGTAGCTATTATTTACGCTTGAAATGCTTTTTGGCAGAGAAAGCAGAAACAAAACGCAGATGTATAATTTTTTTCTACCACTATCTGGACTATAAAAGTACACAGTTCTCATAACTTTTAGTAGGTTCATTGTGTACTTGCAAGAATGATAAGCATGGGAGTATCTTGTATGGTAAGTCATTTCTCTACTTTCCTCTTTTCTTATACAGATCTCTTAATACGTTTTCCCTAGAGTAACCTACAAAGGTAAGATTTATGAGCTTTGATGAAAGTCCACCTGTCATTTTTCCACATTTGAAAAGAAAAGGATTAAGTACCATTTTCAACACTGAATCTATTTTAAAGTTTTAAGTACTAAATTAATGCTGTTTTAGTAATATTTTTGGTGTTATTTTTCGTTTCCAGTGACCTTGTTAGTATTGTATTCTTCAGTAAATACAATGGTGCGATTTATCACATGATCCACCTAATTGAATAGGTTATTTAACAATCGCCCTCTTCATGCCAAAATATTCAAACTTGTATTTGATTCTAAAAGTATATAGATTATCTTTCATTAAATATGTTGTTGGTAATATATTTTGTTAAAAAAACTTGGCCGTGGTCTGAATTGTAAGAAACGCTTCACTTCACCCCGCATTATTAAATTTGCTGACTGTCTAACAAAAATATTCTAATTTTCATACAAAATAAAAATAACACCTAGATATAATTTAGTTGAATGATTAATGATTCAAGTTAAAGATTTTCAACGATAAATACCACCTATATTATTATTACAATTATTAACTATTTGCACTCCATATTTTTTACCAATGGCGCACTAGAAATTATTTTTGAGAAAAATGTTCATGCAATAAATTGCTCAAAATTTTTATTAAAGCTAATATGATAAATACTAATATAACTGACTCCTAGTGCAACAGATGACATTTGCGCCTAGTAAAAATCGTTATTGCATCATATATCATCTCAGAAATGACGCAAGTCATCATGTATTAACATAAGAGAGAAAAAAGCTGAAAAAGTAGACAGTTGCAATAAAATCCCTAATATTATTATTTTCGTTACTAAGCTTATTAAGTCTCTGAAAATCCAATTAAACCACACCATACTTTTTAAATTTCAGATAATTTCAGTAAGATATACAAAAAATTGCATATTTAACACTATCAAATACAATTTATCTTAACATTATGTTAACATTATGTCGATTTACTGCAATGATACTTACCGATCGCTAGCTCTTACTTTATATCTTTACGTTGAGATAAGGTTTTTTAATTTTTATTTGGCTTGAGATTCATTCCATAAGTTAAAACACTTGATATTTAAAAAAAAGTCCCAGATCAATACATTTTACTACATTGTTTTCATCCTTTTAACTGTTTTCAGTGCCTCAGTTTTTACTGTTTATCTACTAAATTTTTCTATCAGTAGAATCACTTCTACATCATTAATGCTTGAATGCACCGGACGGGGTACGACAAAGCGGCAGTTATCATTATTACTGTTACATACCATTCTGTTAATATATATTTAGTCGCCTTAGGGAGTATATTTAACTAATTTTCATAAACATTCCAAATAAATAAATAAAATCTGTACCTGTCATCAATTAGTAAACTCTTTTAAAATATTTTAAAAGGGTTAGACCTCGAGATGGATTTCAACTATCTGTTGCTCTAAAAATGCGATTCCCTCACAGCAGCATAAATAAAATAAGCTCAAAATGATTTAAATATTTCTGAACGTATAAGATGCTACTTCCTTACAGCATGCTTCAACTAATACATTTTGTCGTATTTACCCAGTAAAACATATATGCCAGGAGCAGCTAAACTGCGGCCAGCAAATCGTATGCGGCTCTTTTCCCTATTTTGTGGTTCTTCGTTCAATGATCAATTCTTCAAATAATTTACTAATATGCGTATTTACAAGAATGTCTTTAAATACCTTACTGATTTTTCTTTATTTATATATTCTTTCATTTCTTATTTTTCTTATTTAACTGCTTTGCTACGAACAGCAACAAATCAACGTACGGCAGATTTGAATAATCTAGCAAAATAACTAAAGGAAAAGCAATTATTAAAGCTATTAAAACTATTTAAGATTTAAAAATATTAATTATTCTAACAACTGGTAAAAACATTAGATAAACAACGCTTAATACTTTTATAATAACAATTATAACTTTTTTAAGTTTTTGGTTCTTCAAAGTATGTAAACATTCTCAATGGGATTATCTTGGCCACCTTTGACTACACGATAAGATTTTAATATCGCGTCTCAGGTTTACAGATGACAGACAACAATTAAAGATTCCTATCGAGAAAAGAATACTCCTTCTACGAAAGCTTTTAACCAATGTTAAGTAGATACACAGTCAAACAATTTTTTCCCTGTTATTTCACAATTAATCCTATAAATAGCCTAGACAGACAAAAATTATAGAGTGGCTAAGTTTACATGGAATTATCCTCGCAAAACTCTATAATCTTAACGATACTTTATATCATTATAGTGAATTTTCTTGCATTTGAAATGCACAAACTAGTAAGCGAATATCAAAAATTCAAAGCTAAAATAAAATCTAATATATAAATTAAGCTTGACATTGAGCTTCAATATAGATTTTTGAGAGAAATAAATCTGTCTCGCCTAACTGTGCATATAATATAACGTAAAATTTTCCTATTCTTGACTGTGTAACATTACCTTTAAACCAAACAAGTAATAAAAATATTTACGGCTAGAGCAATTATTTTTACCTATTATTTTCGACAATATCAATACGTCAAACATCCATCTTTTACCCTGGCTCTAAACATTATTTCTTAAAATTTTAACCTCATGAACTTAAATGGGCATATATATATATATATATATATATATATATATATATATATATATATATATATATATATATATATATATATATATATATATATTAAGAATATATTAAGAATATATATATATATATATATGCCCATTATATATATATATATATATATATATATATATATATATATATATATATATATATATATATATAATAATCTTCACCACTCTACATTATTATTCTATGCACGGCTACAAGAAATTCAAACATTTTTGACGGATTCATGCTCTAAAATGTCTAAAAATTTAAGTATTCATGCATAATTACTAAATACTAAATAAATAATTTGCTTCTTTCTCAATTTTTAAAAAATTATTGATTATGTGTTATTACATACCTTACCAAATAAAAAAGGTGTTCCGTTAAAATTTCAGGATTTACGAAGTGTTCCATCGCAGGAAAAGTTTGGGTAACCCTAATATAGAACATCTAAATTTTTTCAGTGCAAGCGCAGCATTAACCATTTTTTCCTTATTTATACGCATTATTTATACGCATTTTCCTTATTCCTTATTCTGATACGCATATGGATGCATTAAGGGAACAAGGGACATTCAACCTCAATTTTTTTTATTCTAAATTTTTAACTATATATACAGAATGAAACTAATTAATATTCTTTTCTCTACATTGAAGACCTTTTGAATTCAAATTAAGAATTCTTTTGCCAGAATAAGGCCTATTTAAAAAAAATTCAAAATTTCTAGCAATATTTAAAATGCTCTATGCGCCCTCTATATCATTTAAAGTTTACTATATGTTTATAAACATAATTGTGCAATGAATTTTTTTCTTGTACGAATTCAAAGTCTTAAATAACTTTTTATTTATTCTGCTTGTTGTTTTTTATATTTTTGCATGTATTTACTTTATTTTATGGTCTATAAATTTGAAAAATATTTGAGGTTTCAAAAAACTATGCATATTTTTGTGACAAACACTTCCATTTGCGATCCTGAGAAATTTGGAAGAAATTTGAAAAAAAAATTAAATGCGCATTGAAAATTTCGAAAAATTCTAGCATTTTTGAAGAATTTTTTGAAAAACAAATCTTATCCTTCTACAAAATACTTATTTGTGAATTCTAATGCGGTAAAAAAGAATATTCATTATACTCATGTGGTGTATGGAATAAAATATTGCAAATTTTAAAAATATGGTTGAAGATCCCTTGTCCCCTTAAAATGAATTTATTCTATTAAGTATTTAGTATTTTATTCCATTAAGTATATTATTTCGAACAGCATCGAATATTACTGCGCATATTGAATGCGGTAAAAAAGAATATTCATTATACTCATGTGGTGTATTGAGTAAAATATTGAAAATTTAGAAAACATGGTTGAAGTTCCCTTGTCCCCTTAAAATGAATTTTTTCTATTAAGTATTTAGTATTGTATTCTATTAAGTATATTATTTCGAACAGCATCGAATATTACTCTTTTATGAAGTTCAATACCGACCGTTCCCTTAATTTTGCTGCATTACACGTAAAAGTTCAGCTTGGATAAAATAGTCGAATACTGAGAGAAGAACACATTATCTTATCAGCAAAATGTTCTCTACACCACTTTATTCAACTTGTACAGAGACTTCATTTGATCTTAAAACGTATTACACAAACATAATCAAGGGCTGTTTAAGGAAACGCGATAACGATAGCACACTCAAATTTATTTCTTGAACATAATCTTCACTTACCTCCGGTAATTGCTGTACAGTTTTAGGTTTCATTCATTTTCATTAAGTTCTCATAACAACAAAGTTCTGGCGAAAATTGCATAGTAAGAATTTTTTAAAAACTGATGCGGTTAATTAATTGCTTTTCTGAATTAGAACAGGCAGTGAGAAACTCCGAGTAATTGATTTAGTCTAACAATGTTTTTTCCAATCTAACTTTTAGGATATAAATTAAATTTAAAATATTCACTCAACTTTTCGACTCAAAATCTCATTATATCTAACTACAGTAAAATGAATTATCACACGCCAAATTTACGAAGTATATAAGCCTTTTTAACGTTTGGAAAAAAAGTACCAAGTACTTAAAAAAAATTTCTAATTTTGGTATCTGATAACATTTCATTCTTCATTAAAATGACAATATATATATATATATATATATATATCAACAGAATTCAGTTGAGGTTAGACGTTTTGGCTATTATTTACAACATAGAAACTAGCAAGTGTTTTTCTGAATAGCGTGTCAGCCTGACTGTTCATATTCTTATTTATGAAATAAAAGAATATATCTTGAAATAAGATTGTAAAATAAAGTACGCAAGCTCTACTTTTGTTGTTGTTTTTCTGTTTGATTGCTAACAAACAAACCAAAAAGTAAAAGGAAAGAAAAGAAAATTGTATTTCAATTTAAAAAATGTACCGTCAACTGAGGTAACTTTGGCCTTTGCAGGTAACTTTGACCCAACATTGGTTGGTCCAGATGAGTAAGCCATTGGTTAACATTTTTTTGTTTGTTGGGGATAAGTTACCCGCAAAGGCCAAAGTTTCCCCAGTTGACGGTAGAGGGAATTATCGTCAATACCTTACTACTATTCTATGATTTAAATGTATTTTTAAAACTTTAATAGCCATTACAGCAGTATAGACACTGCTCAATTATACTCAATATATCTTACGTTAAAAACACGTTAAATGTTAGCACAAATTGGTACTTTGAATTAAAATTATAATTTAACTGTTCAACTTATTTTCTCAACAGTTAAAAGGCGATTTGCCAAACCACAATATTCCTCGTTCTCTAAGAGATCCGAGTTAACCAGATTCCAGAACGCCCCCCCCCCCTTCTTCCCCTAACTATAACTAACCAATAAAATTTTCTTTTCGACCGTGAGGAAATATCTTGAGTAATAAATATTTATTAATAGTATTTAAACAAGGGGCCTATAAACTAGACCAGAGGTGGGGAACCTTTTTACCATTAGACGCCACATGCAAATTAGGTGATAATAAAGGAGGCCGCATAAGTTGATGAACTTATAAATGCGACTTTTATGAAATTATTATAGTTAGATATAGTGTTAACAATTTGGTGCATTATATAGAAAAATAACAAAAATAAATTAAGTCCTTATTTATTTATTATTTGACATAAAAAGTTACAATATAAAATATTTTTGTATTCACATAAGGATAAAAACTTGTTATAACATTAATCATTAATTATTATTCTTTTTTCTGCAAAAAAAAAAAAAATACGTTTTAACGTACATGGACTCAGTCACAACAATAATAGTAAGAAAATAGTTTTTGTGTAGAGATCATATAACATGTCTGGTAGTATTGCTAAGAAACTCTGAGCATTAAATTACATATAAAGTGTAGTTAAAGTATCATACAATCAAGGTAAACGAAGCTCACTTGGATAAATATACTATTGTAGCGACTTTAGACAACAGTTTCAAAATGTCAACTTTATTTTGGCCGATACTGTACATACATTCATTCCGTTCTTTATTTAATTCTATTGATTTGGAAATTGTTGTAATCTATACAGTTAAATATTAATTAATACAAGCGCTAGCTTTTATGAAGGCCGCAATAGAAGATCACGAAGGCCGCGCGTTCCCCACCTCTGAACTAGACAGTTCTTGGGGGTCTCCAAAGGTTTCATCCGCCACTGATTTTGGAGGTCTTGTGTCGTATTCGAATATCCAATCCTCTCTCAGATTTTATTTGCATCGTTCTGTGTAAACATACAGGAAGATATTGACTAACAATTTCACTTGCTTGATTTCGCATTTTTGAGCGGCTATCGCACTCGAGAAAGTCAGCATCTCGATCCAGCTAGAAAAGTCAGATACTGCGGTAAATTCCAAATGACAGCAAATGCTACTAAAAAATAAGCATAGAAACATTAAATTTCAACAATAACTATTCATTTATTAATGCTCATCCCTTCCATCGTTGTGATTCATTCGCCCGTGTAAGGTCTCATTGTAAAAGAAAAAATTCACCTTCGTCATGATTGATTAATTTCTACTGATGTTACGAAAGAGAGATGGAAAAAATAATCAATCATCCAAATCTCCATTACGATTCATTCATTTGGACAATCTTAGTTCAAAAGTAAAAGTCAAACTTTTTATATTTTCGTCATAATCCATTCACCAGGAGAGTTCTTATTTAAAAGAAAAATCAATCTCCTAGGTTTTTATTATCACTCATCTGTGCAGTCCGCACACAAAAGAAAAGACATACATTGAACACTAAATGCACCTTAAAAATAAATGTATCGATCAAAAAACTTTGGTGAAAAACTTGATGAACATGCTCGAAATCAAGATATTTGTGTGATGCGTGATTGAATCTTCAGAAGAAAAATTCTGAATATATTGCATGGTGTTACATACATGCATCAAACACTAACTTTTGGTGTAAACAAGGTAAACCTTTTAAGATTTTAGTATCTTTTGAAGCTCAAAGGGTAAAAATGCATAGGAACAAAATATTGTTTTTAATCACGCAGTGTAAGGCTTTAATTCATTAATCAGCGAGTTCTTCACTATTCTCTATAGTTTCTGATATATTAAGCTTTGTGTAAGCTCTTATGCTAAGTCTAGAGCCTCTAGCGCATTAACATGTACACATCTTAACAAACAAAAATAAATAAATAAATAAATTTCAAATTAAAATTGTCTAAAAATATTTTTCCGCAATACAAAAAGGGAATTGCTACTCGGGAAGAAAATTTTGAGCACTATAAACATAATTTTAATTTTGATCTTCTGTATAAGAGACCGTAACAAATATCGCATGCTTACAATACATTATCTGGTTTCTCATCATTAAATTAACTTCCTTCTAACATTTCATAGAATTTCACTAGAAGAATATTTCTACCCTTTTTGAATGGTTTCTTAAAATGAAGGTATGATAAAATTTATATATAAACTCTCTAGAAATACTCAGATCAAAACATTTATCTACCTACTAGTACCTACTTACGTACGTAATCAAAATCTTAACGTCAGAAATATGAGGGTCTAATAGCCCTCTGACAAATTAAGGTAGCTACCTGGGGAGTCTAATAAAGACTGAGTATACTCTCTAGAAATACTCAGATCAAAACATTTATCTACCTACTAGTACCTACTTACGTACGTAATCAAAATCTTAACGTCAGAAATATGAGGGTCTGATAGCCCTCTGACAAATTAAGGTAGCTACCTTGGGAGTCTAATAAAGATATCCCCTTCCGAAAAACACTCAAACGTAATCACCAAGACGATCGCCTTTGCGTTCAATGACGGTCGGTCGGTCGGTTTACCATTACACAGGGACCTACTGTCTTAAGGCTGCTGTGTACTAAACCTATTGGATTCGCTCATCTCAATGTTAACCTATGGAGAAAATGTGTCTTAGAATTGCCGACTTGGATTGCTAGTTTAAAAAATAAAATCTACTCCGTAATAGAGAACGAAATTTTACACCTTGGGCCATTTTTCGTTTTTTTTTTAATGCATATATTTTAAAATTTGATTTATTCGGGACAAAAATCTGGTCTAGTGTATTTAAAACGCTCCTAAAGTCCTTTGATGGACATTCATAAAATGAAACCTATTGCAAGGTGCAGAAAAATTCAGGCTATCTGAAAATACCATTTTTATTGGATTACCAGCATTTATGTAGCTGTCATTAGTAGACACTTTTTCTCCATAGGTTACATTGAGGTGAGCGAATCCAATAGGGTTAGTACACAGCAACCGTAAAGCCGATTCCGAACGGTTACGAATATTCATGCCTGCAGTGGGACTCGAACCCAAAGACTCTGGTACCAAACGCCAGAGCCCTAGCATTTTGGCCATTGTCGGACTTGTGTTCAGTGACAAAATCAAAATATAACAGGAGATGCAAATGCAAATGCATATGAGCGAGGCACAACTCTGAAGTACAACAAGTTAAATTGCAAAATATGTAATCTTTAATGCTAACGATATTCTTTGCAACCATTTTTCGGATACAGTTTTTTCTTCAAAACTTCATCTAAACTGAATGGCAGTTCTTAACAACCAGTGTGAAAAATGAGTTCCAAGAACACTTAATTATAAACATACAGCACAATTTTTTTTTTTTTAATAGTTCTTGAGTGAAGGAAAAATCGGAATACAAAAGATTTTTACTGCATTATTCAGTTTCCCATTTTAGTTTGTTCCTTGCAAGACCTTAATACAAAGGATGGTAACAAATTACCAGTTTTTTTTTTACTTTATTTTTTATTCTGCTCATTAATTACACTCAGACTTTTCTCGATATGTTTCTGCACACTTTACACTAAAATGAACGCATACTGCTCAAAAATAAAGGCATGCGAAGTTGATATATTTTAAAAGTAATAGAATGATATATTTTGAAAGTTTAGTCAATAAACGAGAAACAAATATTTAAGTTATTAGTATATAATCACACAAAACGAAAGTAAAAATACAGGCTGAGACATACTTCTTTCCTTAACCTTTAGCTTACGGGGTCCATTTTTCCGATTCCCTCTTTAGAACGGTTAATTTTATACCCCCTTTGTAAGAACGGCCATTAAGCGGGTTATATATATATTTATATATATATATATATATTTATATATATATATATATATATATATATATATATATATATATATATATATATATATATATATATATATATATATACATATATATAAATATATACACAGTGGATTCCGGTTAATTGGACCACTGGTTAATCGGACCAAAATGATCACGCCCCGATGTGGTCCGATTAACCAGAACCGGCTATATATATATATATATATATATATATATATATATATATATATTCATTAATGGGCCCGTATTCTGGGATACATGTTATCCCATCCCGTAAGGAAAAGGTTAAATAATACAAATTATATTTGAAATTAAATGCTTTCCAATAAAACCTCCTTCATGAGCAACCAATCTTTACACCTTTAATTTAAACAATCTTTAAAGTCACACAAAGCTTTAACACTTAATATGATGGAATGATTCCGAGTATTATAAATTATGATTTTGACACTCGAATAATTCTTTATAGTCCACAATAATGCAGTAAATTACGAAGAGCGTACTTTTTTTCTATTACATATTTTTATTAAGTCCTTTATTTGACTGCGTTCACCACTGTCTTCTGTATGAACCAGATATCTGTTATCAGGTCCTTGAGACAATTGCAACCACATACCTCCCCCGGGCAAGCAAATCACTCAAGAACCTTGAGCGAGAGCTACTCTAATAACACCAACTCTCACGTGACTGAATGAATGGGGAGAAAGAAATTTTGATCATAGACTCAGGAACAAAATTGTCTGACACAACAGCTTTTCAGAGAAGTCAAGACGAAATGAATTAAAATAACGATTAGCCCTGCGGCAAAAAGGATGCAATACTACACTGCGGAAACAACAAAAAAGTGTGCACGAGGCGATTTCATTACTCCAAAATCACGGACACGCACAGCCTACGAATGAAATCATAGGTCTACAGGCTAAGGTTTTGCAGAATTACTTATTTTAGTTCTGAGGCTCCAAGTTCTAATAGACTAAAAAATAAAAATACTTCTGAACATACGCATATACTATAAAACGCTCCTTTATTTCATTTAGTGTAGCGTTATACTTTTACTCTTTTTCTTTTTTTAAACTCAGTTTCATAGTTTAATGAAAATTCTGATATATCTCGTAATAGGAATTTCGCCAGCGGGTTATGAAATTAATAACGAAGTATATAGACATTTTTCCGATATTGTTAGCATTGATTTTAAGCGCAATATTAACCATAGGGTCCCAATGTGCAGGATTCGGAGTCTGGATATTCTTTCCTGTTGTTGTAACGGATTTTAGGGTGGCACTAGATAGCATGGGTAACTTAGTTATGTGAAATTTATAATGGTTTTAGAGAGAGAATATCCCCTAAATTTTGAAAAAACTTCCCGAGAAATGGGTCTATTTTTTTTTTTTTTTTGTGAAGGACCACACTTTCTTTGTAGCTACATACACATGATTTTTACTTCTAATCGACACTTATAATAATATTGAAATAGGTATATTAATCTCCCGTTTTTTTTCAAAATAAAAACTGCCTTTAAAAACACTTAGCACATAGCAAGTGAAATTATCATAAGAAAAAAAAAAACATTCAGATGTAGCTTTACGTGGACATTACAAAATCTAAAATTCCGTTCTTAAACGAAAGAGATGTTCTCGAGGTTAATTATAACAATATTCTACGATGGTAACTTCACTACTCAACCATAAGGAATTTTGCTAAGCAGCAAATGATTATATTTAAGCTAACAAATACTACATTTGTTGAACAGTAATAACATAAAACAATAACAAAAATATATATCTATTTCAGATTGTTCTTCTCTCTATCATCCCTTTCTTGAAGGCTGAAGAAAGATTAGGACGTGAGTTCATCGATTTCCCTCATGCAAAAATGGGCGCTCTTCCATACTCACAAGCCGGCTTTGGTTTAGGCATACCATATGGAAACGTGCATGGTCTTCAAGGATTCGGACTACAAGGTGCAAATGGATTGCATTCAGCAGGCAATTTATATGGAGGCTATAACGGATTAGGAGCTACTGGACTGGGCTATCAAGATCATAACTTGTTTGGAAAACACGGATTTGCTAAAGGAGCAGGAGGAGCTGGTTATGGAATGCAGAATGGGTATGGTGGACTGTATGGAGCTAAAGGGGGTTATGGTGACCAATTCATTGGTGGAAACAGCAATACCTTTGCTAAAGAGAAAGTATTTTCTCAAAACAAGAATTTTGGAAGTGGTTTAAAAGGAGGATTTGGAGCAGGCTACGGCGTTCAAGGAGGACTTCATGGGCAAGGTGGTTATGGAGGATATGGAGGGTTAGGATCTACTGGTCATGCTGGATTTGGAAGACAAGGCTTATACACAGCTACAGGAGTTGGAGCAGGAGGATACGGTCATCATGCCCACAATGATGCTACTTTGCATGGAAAAGGCTTAACAGTAGCAGGCTAAAGTTAAACTATTGAATTAAACATTTACTTACTGTCACTCTATTTATCAATTGTATAAACTATTTATCTGCATTAAATGTTTAATTCAAATAAACAAGATGTAACATGTAAACCATGAGTAATTACTTTTACCAAAGTAGGTCATAACGAAGAAATGTGGAATAATAGTACACATAATTTCTTATAAAACATTTGAGATTTTCCATAATGAAATATTTGCCATTTGGGAAAATTTATTTATTTGATTTCAAAGCCATTTAACTTGCTGGACCATATATATGCATAAACTACTCATATAAACTATATTTCTCCATAGTTATTAAATGAGATAATGTCATACACTAGAACACAACCACCATTTTAAAACAAACCCAACAAAATGTTTAACAAACAATTTTTACAGAAAATGTTAAAATAAATAGGTAAATAAAAAAGAATATTGAATATTCTAATTAGAAGGCTTAAAAAAATAATCATCAAAAACATTATACTTTAGCACCTTTATGTTTCAAAAGCAAATTTATCTTAATGGCCATGAGAAACTTCTGTGCTATTCAATAATTTATAATTCTGTATTATATTTATTACAGTGGCTGAAAAAAAATGACAAGTTGTTTTTCAAAATTCTTGTGATAATATAATTGTAATCAATGATATTACAGTCAATAACAAAGTACTAAAATATTATGACTGCAAATCCAACATTAGCTTCACTATAATTACTTTAAATAAAAGTGCTTGTAATTTACTATAAATATCAAAGTAAACAATAGTTGGATATTAACAATCATTTAGATTTCAAGCAGTTACTTACCCCTTAGCACACATCTATAACAGATTGACCATTAACAGTCTTAAATAAAACTAACTAGATCAATGAGAAGACCCCACATGTAAGTAAATAAAATAGCCATATAAAAACTGAATTTTTGCAGGAATGAATGCTAACTCTGGCTGAGCAGAAGTTACAAATGTTTATTGATGTGCTTTTCTTAAGCAGTTTGTGTGTTAAAAAAATCTTTCAAACAGGAAAATAAAGGATTTGACTTTTTATCATTTCGCTAATCAGAATACCAACAATATCAGACTTGTCAACAATG
Source organism: Dolomedes plantarius (assembly GCA_907164885.2). Taxonomy (NCBI): domain Eukaryota; kingdom Metazoa; phylum Arthropoda; class Arachnida; order Araneae; family Dolomedidae; genus Dolomedes; species Dolomedes plantarius. The sequence continues at coordinate 116,824,221 of OU015501.1, read as the reverse complement.
CATATTTTTAAAATGTCTATCCTCATGTACATCCTAAAAAGTTCAGAAATTAGTATTTTTGTTTACTGCTTAGTTATTTAAAAATAAGACACACAAGTCATATAACAAACAACTTTAATTATAAATATACAGTACATCAATGGATTTCCAACACCATTAGAAATGAAAAATCTAAAAACTTACAAAACATGTCATAAATGTCTTAAATATTATTTTTCAATACAAACAGTTTATTTGGTGGCAGCTTACAAAATGCATAGTACCCAAGGGGAACATCTTGACAACACTCATAACAACATACTTCAAGTATTTCACACAATTTTGATGATGTGCTTATTTTAGTTAAAGCAACAACAGAATGCAAGTCTGACCATGAGAACTTTTTTATAATTGTGCTGGCAAGAATTGCACCATAATATAAAATTTCGAGCACTAAATCATAACTAAAAACATGATTACAAATTAGGTTATAAATGTTTTAACAAAAAGTACAGCTTCTTTCAGTCTAAGTGCTTGATTTTATTGAATTTCTGGGCGCATTTCTTGATTACACATTAAGTAATGAAAGTAATCTTTATATATATATATATATATATATATATATATATATATATATATATATATATATATATATATATATATATATATATATATCACTTTTCACTGTAAAAATAAGTTTGAGATTTTACTCAATACATTATACAAATTTCAAAAATATAAATGTAAAAATCCAAAATAAATCAATGTTGAGGTAGTGAAACAATTAGATCCTACTCTTCCTTTCAGATATTACTATTTTACCCAACTATAAATGATTAATAAACCAGATTAACTCAGCTGAAGTATCTTTAACATAGTTACAGGAGTTTTACTTCTTAAAATCACAGGCTTGAAAAATAGAAATACCCTGAATTTTATAAACAACACACACAAATCAAATTGTAAAGCTAATAAATAAATGGTAAACAATATACAATTTAAATAAATAAAAGCAGTATTTATTTTTTATTTCATTATCAGGCATAAATTCAATAGTCACAAAAATAAGGCATTTTTTAAGAGTTTAACTGAGCAATTCATTCAAAAAAGTTGGAACCATATACAAGTGATTTAACTTTTTACAAGCTTTAAACATCTGCTAAGTTTGGTGAGAGAGTGATTGTGTGAGAAAAAGCAGGACAGAGAGAGATTAGGAATGTTCCATCATAAATTAACAATTTAATGTTACTATTCTCACACAAATACAGGTATTCGCCCACCTATAACAATTTTGCCTTGGTTTTGCAGTGGCCAAGTCTGTGTAAAATAAAAAAAATAATACATGGCTAAATCAGACTCTGGCCCTTGTGGTGCAATTATAAACCTGAGTTGCACCCCTTAGCCCGCTAGCCAATGTTGACCTGGTCTGGAATACTTCCAGAAAGGGTATATTACAAAAAACAACAAAATAATAATATAAACTTTAATTCTTATTACTGTGCATATTCTTAGAGATAAGATTTGTAACATGTGCATTTGAACTTATTAATCAATATATAAAAAGTAAAAATGATTCATACTAGCAATACTGAGTACAAATTTCTGGTGAGGAGACTTTAAATATCATGGGAATAGAATTTTTAAAACCTTTTATCCAAAAATTCAAAGAAAACAAAACAGCTCACTGACATTGATAGACATACTTTGAAAGTTCCTTCAAAACTGTGGCAAATATTTCCAGAGCAAAATTGAAATGTAAGCACAGAAAGGTAAAGGGGAGATCTAAAACTGCAAAGCATGAAAGAAAATGTGGTACAGATTTCTAAAAGTTAAAACATTTACAACAGCTAAACATGTAATAAATGAAAACACAAGATACCATACTCTGTTGAAGAAGTTTATAAATGCATTCAATAACAAAATCAAAAAGAAAATTTTTAAAACCATTATTTGAATGAAAAGAAATAAAATATGAAATACAATATATGACAGAGATTCAATATAAAAACTAAATATTTCTAAACATAGACATGACTAAAAAACACGCAAATGAAATGGAATGTATTTTTTTTTAAGTCTGAAGTAGAATAACATGAAGACTTAAAATTATATTGCATGAATAATTTTATAAATATACATAAATAGATATATAAATGATACATCATAGAAAAAATAAATGCTCATAAAACAAGCTATAAACCAAACTAAAAAATATGCTATAAACCAAATCCAGCACCAAAAATGCAATAAAAAACAATAATGTACAGATGATTTTAATTTAAAATGAGATTTAAAAATTTGCTTTTGTCAAACACTATGAGGTGTGAAACACTGAAATAACAGATAAAATATGAGCTATTATTTTTTTGCATATAAATTATTGCATAAAAATTATTAGTATAAAAGATCTAAAAGATTGTAAAGAAATTAAAAAATATGCTTCTTTTCAGTCAACATAAAAACTTTAACAAAAATAAATTATTTATACAGTATCTAATGAAAACTACTAGGCAATTTCCTGGAAAATTTAGATATGAGAAATTAACCACCATTGTGTGCATATGCACACATACACACACAGACACATATGTATGTGTGAGAAAGAGCCAGAGTGCATAATAATGTACTATAGTCTGAATACTTTGCCCTGTAAGAATTGGTGTAAATTAACAAATCATACCATTATACACCGGTATTCAGGATATTACCTAGATTCTTTTCAATGTCATGACTTAAAAATTAATTACACTCGAGAGTAAAATTTCTTACTAGTGCAAAAGAAACACTTTTGACTACATTATTATTCATACTATAAAGCATGAATAAAAAATATATAAAATGTATCACTCTAAAAGAAAAATCAAGTCGAAGTCAATGTTCTCATATTACTTCTAAACAGATTTCATACATAATACAACACATAATTTACTAGTTAGCTGCAGAGCTGCAGAAAAAAGTATGCATGCAAGGTAAATGCATATATGGATACATTTCACAAACATTATATACTCTGCTTTTTACTGATGACATATATGTGTCTGCAGTAAAAAACAGGTAAAAAATATTTACATGAAAATATATGATGGCAAATAGTAATCACACATACAAATTTCAATAAGAGAGTTAACTTATATAAAAGAAGTATAAAACACACATTTCCATTACTAATTAAAATCCATTAAAATGGAATGTTTTGATTTATCAATGTACAAAGATAAAAATGGAAATTTTTTTCCATTATGGATGTAAAATGATGAAACGGGGCTCTTGAAGTTCTTTGAGGACTTGATACTGAGATATTACACACAACAGGCAGTAGAGCTGTAAAATGAAAATATATAGCCAAGATATTAATAATGTCACATACATATTATCATTACGGGGATAAATATATAAAGTAAAACTTGATATCATTATGATAATAAAAAAATTGGGAGCAAATTATATACTCACATGAAGTCCATCAAAGCTCCACAGTACAAATGTAGCAAGGAATGAATAAGACTAAAAAGAGAATAAATATACAAATTAAAGTCAGTACATCCTTACATAGTAAAAAAAATTTAAATGAAAACAATCTTTTTTTTATTATTATTATTTCCAATGGTAGGTACAACAAAAGACATCTCAGGGCAAAAGAAAGAAGCAATGAACAAAATAAAATACGAAAAGCAGCCACAGAAAAAGATTCTATAGATCCATAAGGTCCCTTGCTTGCTAATAGAGCTCCCACATGGTTTTCACTGAGAGTCAGACAGTGCAGAAGGTGAGACCTGTCAATCATCCTTTGAAGTCACAGAATTTGCAGTAGGGTTCATCGGTAATATGTATATGGTATAAGTGCTTTGTAAGACAGTCATGGCCAATAGCAAAGTGGAATTCCGCAACAGCTCTCTTTCTAGGTCAGTCTCAGAAATTTAACAATACAAAGTTTTTATTTACTAATTCTCCTTTATTTGATGGAATGACATGCTCACAGCAGAACACTATAGCCGGTACCGAACTGCCCATCGTTTAGAAGCTATGGGGTATATATACACTCAATCACAGCTGGGAATTTTCAGATGAACACAAATTTGAATAATTTAGGCATGAACAGAAATAGAAATTTGCATAAGATAAATTATAAAGAAGAAAATTGGCATACAAGAAAAATATAAACAAAACTCCAACGCATTTCATACAGTCGGGTTTTGAAACAGCAATCTTTCAATTAGCAAGAATACGAGCAAAACCACTATGCCAGTTCAGCTGCATATTTCTTCCACCTGAAGATACCTTGTTGCATTTCTCCCTCCTCAAGAGCTGACAATGCCCTACTGGGCTTCTAGAAATTTGTTTTTGTTCCCTTAAATACAAAGTTTGTTTCTATGCCTCAATGAATTTCAGACATTTGGTTTGTAAGAGAGAAACTCACATTTGATATGAACATTTAGGCAAAATTATTGTAACCAAATTCTCAAAATACTATTTTATATTAACAAAGTTTCCCTGAATGCAAATAGCACAAAACTTTACCTGGGTCGATAAAATAAAAATTCTTTTGGCAATCTTTCAATGTTATTCTTATGTCTATTCATATTTTTGCTTATAATTTTTTTTTTATTTATTGGTTTAACTATCATGGATGGTTACTTGTAACATTTCTCATACAGCATAAAAGAGAACCCCTTGAAAGAATAAGCAAATAATTTTCCAATAGATAATTTCAGTAGTAAAATCTCAGCAAATAGAGGAAAAAAATTATAATTATCAACACTACCTGAACACAACAAACAAAATTTATCAGAATTGCAATCAAAACTGCAAGACAACTTCTAAGATGAAGAAAGTAAGAGTGATGCTATTTTTCAACACTATTACATCAACACCTCACAATAAATAACCTTTATCTTAGTTGAAATAACTATAAATAAATTTTGAAAGTTAAGATGAATCCTACATTGAAAGTGTGAATATCCTTCACATTCATAAAGACTAGCTTTTTGCATTATTTTAATGAAGAATATTTCATGTGGGACCAATCAATTATCATTTGTTAATCATCTATAATATGATTCAGCTATTTGTTTACCAAAACAATAGGTTAAGTATTTATTAATCAATACATATTAGAAAAATTACAGGGAGGATAGAAATGCTTCATTCATCTACTTAAGAATCTATGGTATATGAATTATATAAGACAAATAATTATTTCATTAGCTTATATTGAAAAGTGAAATACTTCATTACACTAAATTAGGGTAACACTTCCATTAAACAAAATCAATTGATTAATGTATAAAAGTCATTGAGCTTAGTATTACCTATAAAACATAACAAAAACATCAGTTACAAAATGATTAATACATAATTCTTAATGGTAATGATTAACCTTTTCCTTACGGGGTGGGATAGCATATATCCCAAGCAAGTACTCTGCAAAAATACAGGCTTGGGATAACTGTCACCCAACGTTTTCATCCCCCTATTTTGTCGAAAACCACACAGGATACAGGATATTAGTTCAGTGGGGGTCTTATTTTGCTAAGGGCTGATCATTTTCCAGAGGAAAATGTGACAGTTTACAACAAATGTTGTAAACTGTCAATTTTTTTCAACTGACAGTTGATAACAAATACTGTCAACTGTCAGTTACGACAGTTACTGACAAATGGGGAAAAAATAAACATACGCTACTGATTAGGGGGAAATTTCTGATCCTAGATATGAGGAATATTACTTTTGACAGTTTGCTCCAGTCTCGGTGATTGAAATTAGTCTGATACTTTTATTCTTTCTATAAAATTTATGAAGTTATGAAAAATTAAAATTTATGAGTTTTTCTTGTTTCTCAATTTTTCTATTTAGTCATATTTATTTCCTCGCTTTCATTATATTATTTTTAAAAAGTAAAATATATGTTCAAGCGACCTAGGTCAAGATGTATATATGTTTATATGTATATATACATACATATATGAGTACATGCATATTAGAAAGAGAAAATGCTTTATAAAAATTATCTATCACAAACTGGAAATTAATATAAATACTTGCATGTTATGTCATATCTAATAGCATTTTCCTGTGTAAGACGAGAAATATGAAAAGTAGAATCTAAAATAAAATGAATGGAGGTAATCCAATGTGAAAAAAGGTTATCTAATGCAATAAAACCAGAATAATCTACAAAACCTGATGATCATATGAAACTATTTATTTCTGGTCTTATTTTGGATACCTATATGTCTTGGACATCACTTTCAGCTTTATTTATATATGTATTTATATATATATATATATATATATATATATATATATATGTTTATTTATATATATCTCTAATTTTTAGAAAATTGAATTGCCCTGTACTAAGGTATGTCTATCTTAAAGATCATGCTAACAGAATCATTAGGTTTTGTTAAGAAGAAAATAAAACATTAGATCATGAATTTGTGTTCCTTCATTACAGCGATTTTAGTTTCAACTTTTACAGTTGTACATGAATTTCCACGCTTACATTTATTTACTTGAATACGATTTTTTAGAGGAGGAGGGAAAATTAGGAAATATCTATTTTCGAGGTCCAGATGGCTTGACAATGCCTTGAAATGGAACTTTAGAACTTTTGCATTATCCGTGAGAATACTAATTCATATTTAAAGTATATATGAGAAAAATATGAAGATAATTATCTTTTAGTGTGAAAAACTGTGCAGAAATCAGAAAAAGAAATTTTTTTTTTAAATTTGACAGATTTTCTTTTATATTTGATTTGTCTTTTCTTGTCAACTTTCTATAATTATTTTAAAGTTTAAATTCCTTTTCCTTCTTAAAAAACATATGAAAAAATTCCCGCTATTAAAATTCACTCATCCATAGAAGCTTTTACAGAACATATGCTCATAAGCAAATAAAATGTGCAAACCTCCTTTCTGTAACATCTGTAATTGGTTTACTAAAACCAGCTCCAGATGTAGAGAATTTAGGAAAAGACGAAATTCTTCTGCACATATCCCACGGTCTTTAAGAAAGCAATTAACCACTTTTTCCACTGACCCCCCACACTGACCATTCGTAAAATAGGGAGTAGGAAGTATGTAAAAGTTTCCCGTTCTAAAGAGCGATTTACAAAAACAGTCCCCATAAGCTAAAGGTTAAAGTACATTAAGAATCGCTAAATCAAATATATTAAAACACTCACTTCAATGTGCATTTTCATTCAACTATCCTACTATAACATCATTCACATATTTAGAACAGATCTCAAAGAATGAATACTCAAAGAGTATTCATTCTTGCCTTTAGTTTAATTCATTCTTCCCATTAATACTCTTTGAGTATTCATTCTTGCCTTTAGCCTAAATTTCAAAGCCATGGTTTATACTAAAAGTTTCAATATAAGACTGATCCTGACAATCAAAATTTTACGTAGTCCTGATCGAAGTTACAAGGCTGTTAAATTTATATTCACAGAGAACATATTCTATCTATTGTTATATTATCAACATAAGCTCAAAACAATTGAAGTTAAAGACATGGAAAAATTAATCTTTCACATAATAAAATATGTTTAGCTCACACAAAACAATAAACAAAATTATTTCAAAATTTTAAATTCTTATAAATAAATAATTATATTCATTTCACTACACTTTCACGAAGGTTTAAACATCAACGCTGATTAGGGAAAAATAACAAACTTAAAACTTGATGTATTTTGAAACCTATTCATAATGTTAGGTAAAAAAATTCAAGCATTTGCATAGAAACACTAAAAATAAAATTCTTATAAACTCTAGATTCTAACTTGCAATGACGAAAAACATATTGAGACATAGTATTGACAGAAAGCTTTAAGTGGTAGATTCTTTCTGAGCCAATGACAAAAAATAATTTCCATCACACAAAATATTAATAGTGAAAAAATTAACAATATTCTCACACTGCCCAAACATGTAATAATAAAAGAAGAAAAAAAAAGTTTCATTATCCACATTGTTCAAAATTCTCAAGATATACTGCAGTGTTACGTTGAAACCATTAATTAAAAGCAAATTATAAAATAATATCTTGTGCATTTCTCATTGAAACAAACTAACATACCATTTCATATAATTCTTGCCCTATTTATATATATATATATATATATATATATATATATATATATATTTTCTCCAAAAGGTCCCTACTTTTTCATTTAACCCACATCCAATAATCAGAAATCTAAGTTTAATTAAATAAAAAACTGTCAAACACACATATGACTCATTAAATATTGATTCATACTACAAATCACATAAGGACCATAACCCCTTAACCGGTTTGCCCGTACAATGTATGGGCACGATATTCTCTCCTTTCCACTTTTCGTTTGTACGTTTTAGTTTGTAAAGACTAATACTAATACAAAGCCTAGTACAAATATTTTTAACAGACGTTGTAGCTTGTCCATTTCATTTAAATTCTTTTAAACTGGTTTTTTTTTTATTAAACGAAAGCATAGGAATTTTTGGCTTTGTGGAATTTTTGTTCTACTGCTTGAAACTCTTGTGAATTTAAACCACTATAATTTTTTAAATTAAGGATGAAATAAACATAGAAAATACTTTCCCGTTAGATGATAAACAGAATTCTGATTCAGATTCGCAGCTGTCTTCTAATAATCTGGATTATTCTTCAGATCATTATTTCTGCCCTGATTGTGACGTAAGACTTTGTATTACACCATGCTTAACAAATTGTACTACACAAAAAAAGACTTTTGAACAATTTACAAAAGTGTAAACTTCAAATTTAAAAAAAAGTATGAAAGAAATTTTTGTAAGATCTGTTAAACATTCTTCATTGCATGCAAGAGTGTTCTTGCAAAAAACAAACATTTAAGGGGTTTTGTCTTGCAAAAAGCAAACATTAAAGGGGTTTTGTGTTCCCAAACTTTAAAATAAAAATAGTGTAAAAGCATTAAAAGTGAAATTTAATAAAAAAAAATTTTCGTTTTCATATTCTATTAAGTATGATATTAAATTATAGGCAACAAAAAATATGCCTTTTTTGGAAACATTTCTAGTAAAAAAATTGACCAGTTAAGGAATAAACAGGACAATTTCTGCTGCACCAGTATTAACAAACTTGCCTTATGTTTATAAAGTACTCAAAACTCATGTAATTTTTTTAAATAAAAAATTTTAAACACTATATTATTTAGGATAATAAAAAAATTCACAAAATTCTGAAAATACTTTCCATCATAGAATTACTATTATGTCATTAGCTCAAGATACTGACAATGGGTTAACGTATAATTTTTATTAATTTATTTTAAACTTACTTAAAGAAATTGTGTATAGAATAAACAACAAATAAGGACCATTTTTGCTGAGCTTTAATGTAATCACACTGAACAAAGTATTTCCATAATACTAAATTGCCAGACAATGACCAAATGGCTAGGGTGCTGGCATTCGGTACCGGAGTCTGTAGATTCAAGTGCCACTCTTGGCATGAATGTTTGTAGCCATTTGGAATCAGATTTAAGCAGTAGGTCCTGGTCTAATTAATCCTTACATAACAAAAACTGACTGTTGTGCTCCAAACCAAACCCAAAATCCATAATACTAACATATGTTTAACAGATAAGTCTAGGGGAAATTTTAATATTTTCCAATACATGATTAATCAGGTTTCATCCGGATATAACAAAATCTGTTTTAAAACAACAATAAAATATAGAACAATTTTTATACCAGCAAAATTATAAATTAGACATGAATTCTACTGCTGTATAATCTTTGACCGAAAGAATGACAAATTCATTAAAGTAGATAATAACAGTATTATAAAAATTTAAAAATGAAAAAAAACATACATTGTGATAATATCGAAACATAAACCAGATTCCAATGCAGATCATTAACACTATTTCAAATGACATGGCAATCATCCACGGGAAAAACATGCAACGATTTTCCTGAAAAACAAAAGAAAACTGTATTATCACAAAAAATTTCAGTTAAAATGACAAAAATAAGCTGTAACTCCAGTATTTTATTCATAACACTAGGAATAGCAAAGTCTAATACTGCAGTCAAAAAAGTAATCAATAAATTAAATAGACTAAACTGAAAAGGAATTATATAGGAAGTATTAACATGAATCATCAAGTTGTAAGAATATTTGTGAAGGAAAATACATACCTCAAAAAAAGAAAAAAAAGGGATCCTATTAATAATGTATATATGTGGTACAGATAGTGCTAAAGATATGCAAATCAGGATAGTTTACTAACAGGAAGAAATCTAAAATTAAAATAATCAGAATTTCTTTTGCATCCAGCAAAAACAAAAAAAACTGTTAGATAATACATCAAGAAGATGGTTATGCATTTTATATTGCTAATCCCATGAACAATAGTAGTCTAACATCAGGATGAAGAAATAGAGAACTACAACTCTCACTAAATAAAGCACTGATTTCATACAGAATATACTATATTTCATTTTTTTAAAAATATAACAGACACTTATCCTGAGGACAATATGTCCATATATCAGATTATTTTTCTTGGTTACTTTATTAGGGGAGCAGGGTAAAGACTCAGCATTGTTCTTTACAAGAACACAGGACAAGCTATAGCTAAGATAGAAAACCCAGGCCCATTTAGTGGAAACTCCCAATGTTATCCATCATGTTACATGGTCAATGAATACACCTAATATAAAGGTGACCAATTCATACAATAATTTGACCCAACCTTGAAATCAGATCTATCTTGATGCAGGATAGATCTAGTCCACATCTGCAAGGTAAATTAAAAAGGGAATTAATATTGAATTTTTTTCCCTTTAGCAGAGTTTTATATACCATAAACATATTTCAAAACATTAAATAAATATTTCCAACAGCAACACTCACTCGCTAAAAACTTCAAGGAAATGGTCTCTTTCTTCCTCATCTATATATATAAAACAGTTCCGTAACTGACTGACTGACAGATAACACACAGACCAAACCGCTGGACCTAAAGGGCTGAAATTTTGCATGGTGATTCTTCTTATACTGTAGGGGTGCACTAAGAAAGATTTTTGAAAAATTCTTAGATGTATTTAAATTAAATATTTAAGTTGTTTTTGTAACATTCTTTAATATTTGTATTTAAAATAATTTGAGGGTTATAAAATTTATATCACGAGAATGATCATAAAAATTCCTTTAAAATGAAATCTTTTTTGAATCTTTACCTCCACTTTCTGATTTTTGGTGAATTTTTAAAGATTAATTTTTAGAATTTAATTTATTAAATACGGTGGTTTCTTTTCTTTTTGTGATACTTTAAAAATCATTCTTTATTAATTTTGTGTCACATGCATAACAACGAAATAAACTGACCAAAAAAACTAAAATACAGTAAAAGATAAAATTTAACCACTAGACTAATTGAGATGGAAGTTTTTTAAGAATTTAATTCAAATTAGCATGTCTTATGTATATTAAACATACAAATTAATTGCATACATTGACTGTTGTATTTAATTTGAATATTTTCTTCTACATTACTTTGTCTAAAAATATATCTGTCAAAATTTTTATAAATATATATATATATTTTTTTTAGGATTAATTGCATAAATTGACCATTGTATTTAATTTAAATGTACTCCGTAGCGAAGCACAGGTATTCAGTTGTCATATCAAAAATCACAATATGATAGTTTAGTATTTATTAACTTTTCTAATATTCTAAACATTCAAATAATACCAAAAATATTCCTTTGTTTTTTCTTCTACATACAGTTTCATTTGCATGTGTTTGGAAGTGTTTCTCTGTAACCAATTTACAACTCAATGAATAAAAATAAAATCTTCTAAATCAGTGCTTACATAAGACCCTTCATGTTTCAACTGCAATAATTAGATATTTATCTCTTAGTGATATTACAATAAAGACATTTTTATGAATTGTAACTGTATGTCTGATCACCCTGACATTAAAAGACAAATGAAAGTTTCTAGATCAAGGATACAGCATCCTTGAAAAAGATTCAAAAGGAAGGTCTATTTTTAAGGCATGCTAGAAAACTTTCATGATAGTCTACTACCATCACATAATATAAGATGTGACTCATTACCTTGATAGCAGCAACTCTGTATGCTCACTACATCTATTACCCCTTTGGCAAAAATGAGTAAATATTATATTATTATAGATTTAAACTGAGAAACTCAAAAGTTAAGTAAATATACAAAAAACAATTTATAGTGTTACATTATTATTTTCATTATGCTTAGGATAGCAAATACCACTTACCTTTTTCACTCCATAGACAAGCATAATACACAACATAAGAAACACAAAGCCGAAAACGATAGAAAAAGATCCAGCATAAACAGTACCAGGCTTGTTAAGCTCAAAATATGGGGAATAAAACTCATCAGATTTTCCTCCATCCATGACATACAAGGCATAAGATATCAGAAGCACATGCAGAACCTACAAGATAAAATATATATAAGTATAAAACTTGTGACATATAATACATATATAAGCACATCCAATCTAAGTATACAAATGTAATCCGGGTGTAAAACTATAGAAATCAAACATCTAAAATACAAATTTGCTATTATATACCAGACTGCTGTCTGCCTATATGGTGCCCCCAGAATAAAATGGGCAGTAAAAATTGTGGCGTAGTATAGGTGAATGTCTCATGACAAGTGCCTCCGCATTGGTAAAAAAAAAAATAAAAATAAATAAATAAAAATGTGATTAAATGAAGATTTTGAAAGGTTTCATGCTACTTAATATGCAGTATTAATATGAGGGAAGGTAACATATTTTACATTTACTTTTCTTTTTTTCCAAATACGAAAGCTAATAAGGATATAATAAATGAATTTTTAAAGGGGTACCTTTATGAATAGAAAAAAAATCTGCTGAAATACAAAATCACATAAATGGAAACGGAAATATCAAAGTGAAAAAATAATAAGGGTATCTGTAGTTACCCCCTTATAAATACAAATATTTCCTGTATACTACTTTATTTTCATATGCTATCTACTTCAATTTTGTTCATTATTTGAAGTACTTTAACAGTACACCTCTAATCCCTAACCATTATTACTTTTTAAGCACTTGAGGTTCGAAAGATTTAAAAACTCTAGCACTTAAAACTGATATAATTTTTAAAAATCTGCATATCAGGAAATTGATTCTGAGACCTTACCAACAAGTTATCATTGAACTAACAAAGTTAAGCATCTTTACAGTTCAACCATTACTGGTATGCTTTCACTTAACAGTAAATAGTTAATGTATTACATAATACGCTGTATGATAACTAACCATGGTAAAATCATACCTTAAAACAGATAATTCCGCATTACAGCTTGCTTTTTTTACCTCAGTATAAATGCTAAATTTTTCCCAAATACACTTAAATATTTTTTAAAGCACATTCAAGTTTTTTTTTTTTTTTCAGGAATAAGTAAAAGGAATTTTCAGACATATTTATAAACATTTGCAGTCTAAATAGGAAATTGAAAATGAAATTTTGAGTAAGAAATCTAGACATGGTAGATACACTTTCTTTCAGAAATTATAACTAAAATTTTCCTTGAAATCTAATTGTTCAGTGACTTCACAATTTCTACAACACACACTACAGAAGATTGGCAATATCTATAGAATCCATTTAGTATTCAAATGAGTAAATTATTCTACAAGCACAAATACTGATCATATAGAAGATTTTAAAAATGATTAGCTATCTTCAGCAGAAGTGTGAAAAGAACTACAAGCAGCTAAAAGAACTATAAATACTTAAAGCAATTTACAAATATAATTGTAACAATGTATACTTCTTTATAAGCAAATATCTAAAAGAATTATGATGCAGAAACCATATGTATTTTAACTTTAAATAATACTAATAAACAATGGATATATTAAAGGAATTATTTTAGCTGATTCTAATGTCCTTTTACATGATTTCATCAAAAACCTCTAATTTCTGTACTGAGTACCATATTCTTTTGCAACAGAAGTATTTTGTGCAATTTTTGCCTGAAGGGCTGTTGAACATTTTGAAATATGAGTAAAATAGAACAATTCGAATTAATGCACAATTTTCCTAGGATACTTATTGTAGCTATCAGAATCCATTTAATCATAACTTTCACAAATTAATCCACTGTATGTTGGTGATTATCTTTGAGTTCTAATGACAAGTAGAAGAAACTTGGATCAATTTATCCCAAAAACAGATATGTGGTTAATTCAAAATTTTTAACAAGAAACATAACACCTCTAGGGAAAATAACAAATGAACTTCATTTTGGGCATAATCTTTAAGATGAAATGTAATTGTCTTGGACCTTTCATATCTTGTATGCCTCAAGTGTGACTTTGTTAAGTGGTTGGTAAAAAGGATCTAATACAATTCCATTCTTAAAATGAATAGTTTTAACAAAACTAAATGATATTTGACAGGCTATGATTTCTGCAAGGTATATTGAGTGATGCATCAGACATGTAATGATTCAGGATCCTAAAATTCATTCATTCAGGAAGCCCTATGAAGATGAAAATGTTGACTAGTGACATAAAAGTTTAAAACTTTTACATTGCATTACAGCTTATGAAAAATGCTCATGGCATGACAAAATTGATACAGCAAGCCCTGCTATGCAGAGCCAATTGCAATTCCTTCATGCCAGGTTTATAGACCCTGAATATCAAAATTTTGATGCTAGAGCTCTAAATTAGATACAGAAAATGCAGTTTTTAATAATGCAAGTGGGATAGTACAAACACAGAAGTTTACAAGAACTGATAAAAGGGTGATGAGCTCCCTTGATAATAAAAGAACAAAACACACCAGAAAAATTATTTGTAAGCTTCTAAGACACTATGTGTAATATATTATGAAACATTAAAATATATCTCATATAATTCATTTTCACAACATGCATTGCTTTAAACTTCTTTCCAAAGAAACATGGAATCATAAGCAATGATCATTGAAAAATCTTCTATAATCTTCTGAGATATATCTGAAACAGAAACACGTTATTAAGAAAAATATATCCTGCATCAAGACTAATAATAATTCCTAATGTCTAATAATAATTCTACATTTTTACTGGACTTAAATACATATATACTGCAAGCAAAGTATAGAAAAAAGCGAGGAAATGTACATTTTAAGAGAAATATCATCACTAACTATAACTGAATATACTAGTAAAATAGAGGCTTGTTTGGTTAAAGAAAATAAATAATTGGCTATTTGAAAATCCACTTTAACAGAAAATCCAAGAAGTAAGATTTAATAACAGCACAAAAAAATTGTAAACGAATTGCTATCAAATGTCAAATCAACAAAACATGATAAGTTTTTATATTTAATATAATTAAAACAGCAAAGTATATGCTAAAGCATGCAATTCATTAGCAGGAAACTTCATTATATGTTCTAAACTAATTTCTTGAAATTCTTTTAAAAGTAACTGATAAAATGATCAAAATTTATTAATAAAAATTATCAAAATTGGATATATATGAAATCATAGAGAGGGTTTATAAGAATAAATACTTTAATGTGAAAGATTTCCTGATTATATATCTAAGAGCACACATACAGTTTCTACATCATTTGCTTTTTTCTATGACAACAGAATGACTATAATCTAAAAACATGATTCAGTTTAACAAGTTTTCATTATAAAATGACATCAAATGGTACAAAAGTATAATTTCACCATTCAGCAATCCTAACGAGAAAGATGAAAGAGGTATTATATTAACTGAATAAATAAACAAAATTTCAACAAATTCATAACTCAAAAAAACCAGAATGTTTTTTAAACTAACACGGACAGCCATTAGGTTAAAATAACACATTGATCCTTAAATATCAGCTGTTTAAAAGTCATACACATGCTTTGATTTCCTAAAACTGAATAAGAAATAAAGAATTCCATTAAATTAATAAGAAAGAAATATTCTGGATCATTTTAAAAATGGTTAACATGTTATCAGGCTTAAAAAGACCTGTATATATAAAAAATTTCAAACATTTAGTCTAATTAAAAAAAAACTAACATAGAATTTCATAAAATAAAATATAATTCTAAAGAGTTAATTTCATTTTTTTTAATTTTATAAAAAAAAATTTCTCATTTCATAAATGAAATTACTTAAAACCCCAAAAGCTGTTTAAACAGAAGTATTCAAGTGTAAACATTAAGTTTTAGAGAGATCATTACAACTCTGAAATTTTATGGGTCCTAGAATTCTTCATGTTAAATATTTAGCAACCCATGCTCTAATTCTTGGATGCATTCTGAACAGTTTGAGCATATAAGGAATGCATTACAATTTCAGAAATTTCTAATATTTAATCAATCAGAACAATTAAATTATAAAAATTCATTACGATATTCTCTTCCTCTTTACTCCAAGCTCATCATGTCAAAATTGGAAGTTAACCTCACATAATTTTATACAAAAGTCATGTTACTGAAAATCAGAAATTTTGGCACATTCTGCTCTACCTGTATTTATACATAACAAATGTTATATGTATGTATATGCTCTTTTTTTTTAATTTTGTACATACATTTACTACTTTTCATATTGATTTAAACTTTTCTTTTCACCATTATAATCATATCACCAAAATCAAGAGCCTGCGAGATAATCAGAAGTTTAGAGATTACAGTATCATATCAGCCTATTACTTTAAGAGGCAAGTACTGTTCATGATAACGTTCAAGGAAATCCTATCATTTCTATGTACTATTCTTGGAAAACTATATTTTGTACAATATTTTTAGTTACTTCTTTTGTACAATTTTTTTTATTAAAACATAGTCTTCAAAGGTTTCTAAAGTTTACTCCTATGATCCCTCTGTATTACATTCCACACCTTAATTTTATGAATATCTTACTCTCACAGTATATATTCTTTTAGACTTCATATTTTAAAATACACTTATTAGAATGCTGATGTATATAGGCTTTTAGTTGTTGTTGCTAATCATCTGGCATGTGAATATAAATTCAGATGAGATCCATGAGGTTATTGTCTTAGGTAAAATCAAGTACAAGAGGGTTTGTCATAAGATCTTCTCTGGTAAGGCCAAGACACTCCAAAATGTGCTCCAGGGAGCCGGACATGGCAATTAGTGAAGATGGAAATGACCGTTCTTTCCTCGTCAAAAGAAAGTCTCCTGATGTGTCCACTAGCAAGCCTAGAGAGTGCAATTTAGGAGCTCCTATCACAGTTTAGGAAAAGGGGAGTGCAGGACAATTCCTATTGTACCAGTGATGGGTGGGGGGGGGGGGAGTCAGCCAAGAGATAGTATACTGTACTTTTAGCAAGATTTAAAACTTTCTTTGAGAATAATTTTCTCAAGACTTTTCATATACGCGTATAGTAAAATTTTATCGGTAAAAGAATCATAACGATAGTTGAAATGCCTAATTTTCACCAAACAGTAACACAAAAGTATACAGAATTTGTAGAGAAATTTTTATGGAAAAACTAAAACTAATTGCACAGATCCTATTAGGTTATTTAAATAAATGCTTATCCAAACATAATACTCTATTTTCTCCCACATAAATTAGGTATCTTGGTGTCACACTATTCTAGATAGCATTTATTATTGTTCGGTTGGCTGATTTCGTCGCGTATGTGTGAGAATGTATACGATGAAATAATGAGCAGTCAATAATTTATATAATCGAAAGAAAGAAGAATATACTGCATGCCTCTCGATGTAAATTAAATTTTCATACTTCATTAAGCCATAAATGAGCAATATCAAGACATTTTACTGTGCCCCACCCTAAAATTCTTTAAGCTCTAATGCAACCATCAATATTAACTGACAGAACACAGATACAAAATGAATGAAATTTAAATATATTTCTGAATCTAATAAATCACTCACCGCCGTATACAACGATGCATAGTAGCAGCCAAGCTTCACTGTCGTCCACGAATATACCATGAACGGCGTCCAACAATTCTCTAAAATCGCCATTATACCGGAGTTAAATTATTGCTCAAAGCTATGTAGCTTTGTTTAGGATCGTCAAATAATACTGTTTATAAACAATAAAACAGTTAGAAGTGATAAAGCTTACGCTTTAAACGTTAGGTAACACAGCCGGGACAAAACTAAAAATTAATTACAAACAAACAATATATATCGAGTTCAAATCGAACTTACATATTTGATACGATTATGAATATTTATAGTAGTAATGAATATTTATAGTTGGGAAGTAATCATCAAAAATATATCAAGAATTTTCAAGTATGAGAAATACCGATAAAGTTATTTTATTTTTGGCAAATATATAAAATAACCACTGATCATACCAAACCTAAATAACATGGTATGTCATCAAACTAATCTTGATGACACGTATGACGTCACATATAATAGTGTAAGATTTTTGCCTTTTTCACATAATCAGTGGCGGATCAAGTACTTGGAGTACCCCAAGCCCTACCTAGGTTTGAAGCCCCTTTGATCTAAATACCAAGTAGCGCTATCAAATCAAATTACTATTCAATAAAAAAAAAATCTCAGAATATATTTCTTTTTGAAACTGCTAACTTTCGAACGACCCAAGCACGGGCTTTTTTCCCCTGTCGGATGATTCCCTCCTGGAGTCAACTGATGTACAACCTTCAGAAAAACGTAAGAAGGAAATTTCAAGTGTTAGGGGACGTAAATAGACCTATTCCCTCTGATTTGTTATACATCTCTAATTTTCTAAAGCTGGATTAGAGTTTTTTTTATAACCATGGACTCTCTTGGTGGATACCCTATCGGCAAGTAATTAGCCAAGGAGGTTCTTGCGAATGGTAACCATGAAACATCCCACTGTTGATACCGAGGAAGGGGCTAATACTCTAAGGCACCTCGCAAGCTTTTCCTATGACGACAACGACATCCCACTGTTGATACCGAGAATAAGGAGCTCATGCTCTAAGGCTCCTCGCAAGCTTTTCCTACGACGACGAGCCAAAGAGTCAGTCTAGGAGCTGTTCTAATATATTGCTGCAGCTGCAGATTTCAAATCTATAATACAGTTGTTATTGTTAAAATTAGAGTATGTTGTTGTTAAAATCAAAATAAATTCAAATAGAATTTTTAAAAATCTGTGTTCATTGCTTATTAAATTGGTATTTCACAGTTGTACATGACACCTCGCCCTGAGGCTAACAAATGGCAGAGTTTGTTTCAACTCTCAAGCTGGTGTTAATTCTGTCTCAAAACTGGTATGGTAGATTCAATATTTGCAGGTTTGAGTAAATAAAGGACTCCTTTGGTGTTTTCTGCGAATGGAGTAATTTCACAAAGACTTACAGTGGAGCCAAGTAAGTTTATTTTGCTTCGGACTAAAACTCATTTTGCCTCAGTTATAACGTGTCCATGGTAAGTAAACGTTCAAAAAGGGTTTTTAATGCTTTCTGGGAACGCAACCGTTGTTCCTTACCAATTTATAGTCTAAATAAGAAAAAGAAAAATTTACATCTAGTTACTTGTAGCAAATAAATTTTCAATGTGCCCCCTCTTAACAAATATGACCGCACTGTGAATTCAAACAGAAAATGTTTGGGATCGAAGGAAGATTTTAGTGTAGCCAAGGTTTATTTCGGCTTCAGGCAGAGAAATTGTAAAAGAATTATCTATGCCAATTTCATAGAAATTTTAAAATAATACTCTAATACAGCAGTCGGCAACAGATGGACCGCGGAAGGTCGAAACTTGGACCACCAAATATTGTTAAATAACTTACCTACCTATTCAGTTTGATTAATATTTTTATATAACTAGTTTTAGTAGGTAGATACATCGCTGTTGCTATGCTGTGCTGTGTAGCACAAGAGAGTGCGTTGGAGTGCGAGGGTGCGGGCGGGAGGGAGAGTACTGGCCGGCTTTTTTCTACACGTCGTCAGTTATTAGGTAGTTGCGTTGCGATCTTGTGAGGAGCATTCGTTCATTTGTGTTATAATTTGTCGTGTACTAAAACGTTTCGTACCTACATCAATATGGATCCTATAAAGCGAAAACTTAACAGTGAAAACAGGAAGTTTCTGACTGAGTGGACTGAATAATATTGTTTTACGCTGCCTGATAGGCCTAAACGGGTTCCCGTTTGCCTCATATGCAACAAAACTGTCGCTATTGTTAAAAGTGCCAATTTAAAGCTATACTACGAAACAACTCATCAGCAGTTCCACAAAAACTTTTCTCTTGGCAGTGAAGCTCGTAAAGAAAAACTCCAAGCATATCTAACTTCTTACAAAAAAGCACGGCCTTACTAGTTCGCTGCATGAGCGAGCAAGAAAATTCCGCAGAAGCAGCATTGCGTGTGTACTGGACGCTTAATAAACACCAGAAGCCGTTTTCAGACTCTGAGATAGTAAAAGAATGCAGGTTGGAAGTGGCCACGGCACTTTTTGAAGAGAAAAATGATATTGTCGCCGCAATTCAAGGTATTCCATTGTCGGCAAGAAGTAATACAAGAAGAACCGAAATTTTAGCTGCTGACAACAGAAGTAGTTTGCTCGAACTTCTGCAGAAGGCACCTTCCTATGCCATACCACTTGATGAATCATGTGACATTGATGATGAACAAATGTCTATTTTCGTGAGATTTTTTTGACATTAAAAGTAAAGCGTTCAGGGACGAATTGCTAGCAATATTGCCGTTTAAAGGTAAGACTCGCGGAAAAGATTTATTCAAGACTATTAATGAATTCATAACAAAATCAGATATTAGTTATGATAAAATGGTGTTCCTTTCAAGTTACGGGGCCCCAGTGATGATTGGCAAAGAAAAATAATTAGTAATGAGAATCAGGGATAAGAATGCAGACCTAATATCTTATCAGTGCATAATTCACCAGACTGTCCTTTTTAGAAAACTTAGTGCTACTCTGAAAGAAGTAATGGGGAGCTTGGTCAAGTTGATCAATTTTTTGAGGTCTCGTTCTGCTCTTCAACACCAACAGTTCAAGGATTTTCTTTCTCAATGTGATTCGGCGTACTCTGACTTACTGCAACACAACAATGTTCGTTGGTTAAGTAAAGCTTCCATCATTGAACGTGTCTGGCAAATAAAAGAACAAGTAACCTTGTTCTTGCAAAACTTGGATATGCGGGAAGCAAGGAATTACTTGGAATTCATAACAAACGAGCGCAATATGCTAACTGTGGCTTTCCTGACAGACATTCTGAAATATTTAAATGTGCTCAACACCGAGTTACAAGGAAATGGAAAATTAATATGTGATCTGATACAAAGTGTGTCTGCTTTCCGTCGCAAACTGGATATCTTTGAAAAAGATATTGCAAGTCAAGAATTTATTCATTTCCCAAAAATTCTTAAATATAAAAGAAATTTGAAGAAGACATTGCAGTATTTTTAAGGTTTATATCAGATCTTGGGAAGGAACTTGCTGCAAGATTCCAAGACTTTGCAGAGACAGGGAAACTGTATCAATTCCTTAAATCGCCTTATGAAGTTGCTGCAGCGGCAGAATGGACTAACGTGGCTGCGAAGCTGTTCAGTCTTTCAAAGCCTTTACTTTAAATGGAGATAATTGACTTGCAAGAAGACATTTACTTGCAAATGTATAAAACTGCATACACCGAAGAATTTTGGTGTAAACATGTTTCAGAAATGTATGAAAATTGCATAAAACTAGCTATCAACCTGGTTACTATGTTTGGCTCCACATATGTATGTGAATCATATTTTTCAAAAATGACGCCCACCTTGAAGACACTCTTCGCATTAGCTTTTCTCCGCGTGAACCAAACTATAAAAAACTGGTTCAAGACCGCAGTTGTAATTTCTCGCATTGATTTTTAAGAATACCTACCTATTGTGTTTTATATAATTACTTAAATGAGTCAAAATAAAAATGTAAAACTAGTAAGTATTATGAGCTTTTCCTGGACCTCGATAAAAATTTTCAATAGTAGCCGGACCCCACTTAAAATTACTTGCCGACCCCTGTCTAATATACAAGGTGCGCCCATAAAGTAACCGGAAAAATTAAAAGATCAAACAATAAAATAAATAAGGTGAAAGAATAATCACCTGGCTAGAAAGAGTGACATCTCAACTCTTGTTAACGCCAGTTTAAACTGATTATTTAGTCGTTTGCATATCAAACCGCCGTAGTAATTTTCATTTACTGAGAAGGCATTGTACAAAAAAATTTGCTTCGGAATGGAACAATGTTGTAACATTAAATTTTGTTACAAATTAGGTAAATATGCTACCGAAACTTTAGAGAGGCATCGAACAGTATATAGTGATGCATCGTTATCAAGAACATAAGTGTATGAGTGGTACAACAGCTTTAAATGTGGGCGAGAAAGCATTGAAGACGAACCAAAGACAGGACGCCCTTCAACTTCAAAGGATGGGGGAAATGTGGAGAAAATTCGTTCTTAAAATATGATACTTTGATTCTTAAAATCAAAGACTAAGGTGATGCTGATTGCATTTTTTGGTTACAAAGGACTTATTCACCACGAATTTGTTCCTGAAAATCAAACAATTAATCAGTATTTTTACAAGGAGGTGCTTTTTCGATTAAGAAACGGGATAAGGCGAGTTAGGAAGGAACTGTTTGATTCTGGGAAATGTTTTCTTTTACACGATAATGATAGGCCCCATACAGCAATTTCTGTACAACAATATCTTGCTAAGCATTCAATTACAGTGATAAATCACCCACCATATTCTCCCGACTTATCGCCAGCTGATTTTTTCCTTTTTCCGAAGCCGAAGATGGCCATGAAACGAAAGAGAGAGATTTGAAAACGTCTCGGACATTAAATCAAATGTTACGCGTATTTTGCAAATGGTTAGTTCCAACGCCTATAAACAGTGTTTCGATGACTTGGAGAAACGTTGGAAAAATTGTATAGACTCCTTTGGTCATTATTTTGAAGGAGATAAATTTATTTAAAAGTGAGTAATATTTTTCTTATTTATAAAAAATTGTCCGGTTACTTTATGGGCGCACCTTATATAAAAGTATACGGATGCCAGGAAACTGCCTACCTTTCATAGAATTCTATTTAGAATATTAACCAAAGGTGGATTACTGTACAAGCTCACTAAGCTCACACTGGGGCCTCCAACAATAAAGCTCTTCAATACTACTTGCATGAGAACAAAAACATACCATAAAGATTCCACCATAAAGATCATACCATAAAGAGTTGAAGTCCTTTGATTGATTCATAATCATAAATCAGAATTAACTTTTCAAACTATGAATTAAAATTATGTAATTTATATACTTTTTACAATATTCATTAGCATAACTCGTGGTGTTTGCTCGTTTTCAATGCTAAAGCTTGTTGAAAATCATTTAAGCAGTTCGTTAACTCAAAATAATTTAAACGATTTATTTCTAATGTTTATAGAAAATATCGCACAATGAGCATATGGATGAATCCCACAAACTTTTTTTTAAAAAATGGTATCCCTTTTCACTAAATTTAAAATTTATATTATAATCTTTTTAGAATGTAATTATAACCTTTGTCAGAAAAGTTCCAGGATTGAGTTGGTAAAAAAAAAAATAGTTTATACAACTTAGCAACTAGTAGTCCGAGTTGTTGTCAAAGTAGTCCCCTCGGCTATCTATGCACAGATGCCACTGTTTCTGGAGGTCATGCAAGGAAGCAGAGAAAGCTTCATCCGGGATGCTTCTCAGCTCATCTGTTATAGCCGTTTAAATTGCTGAAATATCTTCATGACGCTTCCCTATCACACGGTGGCAGGTCGGGTGAATATGGTGGGATGTTATAGAGCAGAGATACCCTAAGGATTTTACATAGCTTAACGCAGATCTTTGTTAACTCTCTGCTTGTAATCCACGTCCACCACGTCACTTGTGTAACTTCCAACTAAATGCATCAAGAAGCCGAACAGTGCGTTGCCACCTAGTGAGTTTACATGAAAACACTTCCAAGGCCATGTCTATTTATAGCATATATCAGATGACTGAATAAGTGTCATTTCTTGTCTTTGAATATCACAGGTAAAAAAAAAAAAATTCAATCTGGAACATTTCTGACAAAGCTTATAATTTTAAAATGATGTTTGCCACGCACTTTTCATTTATCTGTAAATATTCCAATTGATTATTTTAAAGTTTAAAATTTTTTTCACATTTTTGCCTGTAATTAATTTTAAAATTTAGGTATGGTTAGTGGTTTTGTTAAGTTAATATTGATACATCCATTTATGGAAAATTAATTTGCCACCGAGAAAAAACTACCTAATAAACTTTTTTACAAAAAATAGGTGTTTGATGTATATTTATATAGGTAAAACAATAAAACCTGGCCCTGAAGAGGTAAGGGAGTCTTAAACCTTAGTCCTGCTAAAAGTCGAAAAACTGAGAAATTCAATCTTAAAGGGGGACTTTAAAATTTGGTAAGTGCCTAAAGCCTTTAAGGTGCCTAATTTAGGACGTGTACGGCCTTCATGATGCTTGATAGGGGCACTGACATTAAAAAGTTCTTTGGAAAGACGTTCTTTTTTCAGTTCAACACAATAGGAGCACACAACTTCTTAAAATTTACAATAAAAAGTAAGAATGGCAACTAGTTTCGAACAAATTAAATAGATCTTGATTCGGACTAGAAAATATTTATATTCTGAATTTACTCGTTGGGTTTAATTCATAGAGACTTTTCTACGTCCTTCTTGAGATCATTATAGAGGCAAAATAGCACGAGGCATGGATACGCTTCTGATAATCAGTTTCTCATAAACTCAAGGTCAGGTGAAAAATCTGAAAAACAATCTACCCACCCGTGGATTTCCACATTAGGTATAAATAGTCGTTCACTGGGTATTAAAATGCGTTCAGACGTTTCAGTTAATACAGTAAATTAGTTGAATTTTCACATTGCTTTTTACACCATTAATTTCATTTTGAACATATTTTATAATCTTAATTGTTCCCTTGTAATTTTACTTGTGAAGTTCCATGTCTGTCGCATTGAATCTAAAGTAGAATATGGTTTAAGAAATAACATTTTAAAAGTTAGGATATTAGATTGATCAAAGCCATTGTAGGTAAATCTGTATTTAAATTTTAAGACTATTTTCCCCTTTAGGCAGATCTCCGTTTTGAATGATTTTTGTTTAGAATATATCATACGTAACTTTTCCACTGCAGTTTATTGGTTCTTCTGGTATGTGCAAACTCGGTACTTTAATACACTCCAGTAATGGAGCGATCAATCATGGATCATTGGTCTATGCATTTTACTCATCTGTTTAGTGGTGGTTCCGTAAGATTTCGATTTTCTCTCATGTGCTAGTTCCAAATAATGGTCATATCTAGGTAGGGAAAAGTCTGGATACATGGATTTTGGAGGTGTTTCTTCTCATAAATTCTGGTTACAATTAAAATAGTTAGTGAATCAGACATGCTTTAGAATGCTGAAACTAAAATTTATTTAACTAAATCAGATATATTAAACGTGTCGCTCTTTCACTGTTCATCGTTTAATGCATCTCATCCTGCCCTTTTTGTTACTTACAGTTTTGTATTATTGTAGTGAAGGGTATTTAATTTCATGCTTATATGAGTAAACTTTTATAAAATCCAAACACCTTTTTTCTTTGGAGGTATTTGTATTTTATTTTAAGATCTAGTAATGGTACTATAAAAGATCTAAGTTAAAATAATATTGATTAATCGACCCCCCCCCCCCCACACACACACAAACACTTTTGAAAAATTAGGCAAAAATGATCTTGATTTTTTCAATTAATTTTCTGTCTCACCTATCAGTTAAAAGATCTTCTATGCCTTTAAAAGTTTGGTTAGTTAGTTTATTGATTGTGATAGTTGCGGTTATTTTTGCATGCGAAAGGACTTTCATTAAATGTTATAGTCATTAATAGGGTATGCAAGTATCTACTCCCGCAGAAGAAGTTATACTCTTATTTCGCTGACATTTTTTTATTTTTTATTTTTTGCATTTCTTTAGGGATCAATGTGTTCCTTAAAGAATAGTTTTTGTCCTAAGTGGATAAAAGCATAAACACTTTTTTTCTCTTTATTGTGATAATTTTTTGTATATAAATACTTTTAAAACATACGATTAAAACGAAAGAATTCTTAATATTTTTCTTCTGTAAGTGTTTAAAGACTAATTTTGCAAAATCGATCTTTTACGCTCAGAGATACGAGTTTGTTTATCTTCGAAACAAGGTAGGTAGGTATACATAAGTTGATATTATGAATATTCCTTAGCCTCGTGATCAGTTAACTTCATTTCGACGGTTATTCGATCGCTTTTTCGTTTGAAACATCCATCCCCACAGGAAATTTTAGACTAATGAAATACACCTATTTTAAGATGAACTGGATACGGTCCCCTAAAATTAAGGCAAAAATATGATACTTAATATATGTGTTGCAGATTTTGCAATTTTAATTCAATCAGTTCTAAAGACAATCAGTTCCAAATAGATATTCATTAAGAAATATCCACACTCAAACTTTTTGTTTTGTTCGAGTGTTTAAGCTAGCGATACGGCATTTATATTATGTGCCTAATATCGAAATTCAAGACAATGTATTCGCCGAGTTATTAAAAAAAATTAAAAATTAAATATTTTTAGATTAAATTTAAAAAAAAATCGAAATTGGAACTTTCAAAATTGTGAGGAAGAGTTAATTATAATGTAATAAAATACTGCACTTTAAAATTTAAGATATGGGGTGTAGTGTATCAGGCCTCCTCATGGTGCACCCTAGGTTACGTTAAATCAGCAACAGCTCTCCTGTGCCATTGGATTTTCTTGTATCCCTCACTTCTATTGTTACCACTCCTAAAATTTGCACTCACTGCAAATCAACTGGCTTTCAACTGGCTGCAAATCACTGAAACTCAACTGGCTTTCATCTTTGTCGTGCAGTAGGAGGAAAGTGGAATGGGGTAATTTCAAAGGATTTTTTTTTAAACTGGGAGAGAAAAAAAAAAAACTAATTAAAAAGCCTTGTTAATACCCAAAAGAAAGTATATAGTAAAAGTCTCTCACATTAAATGCAAATTAAGTCTACGAAGGAGGGGTATCTATGCAATGAATTTGTGGAAGTTTGTAAGTCACCTTGTGGTGTTTTGAAAGTTAAGAGGAGAAAATTTATACGAAGAATGGGGAAGAAACCCCCTTCACACATACTTCAAAGGTTGAGCACTTAGATGGTTAAACCTCTAATTTAAAATTATTACATACAATCAATTCAATGATTTTTCAATAGGGATACATCATTCAAAATAATATGTGAAACCTAGCCACGATATTTGTTTCTTGGTTTCCAAGTGTTAAACGTCCATATAGTATAAACTCAGCGCTTCAACTTTATGGAATCAAAATATATTCATGTTTAGATCGGTAAAAGAGGAAAAAGATAAAACATTACTTTTCAAATTCAAGAAATGTTACACTGCGAAAAAATGAATAAAAAACATCTTTTACTGGTCTTAAAAAAATCTTCCAAACATCATAGTGGTAGAAAAATTTCGTAATGTTGTATTGCTAGACCTTTCAGTCTACCAAACTAAAAGTTACATTCGTTTAGAATTTTGGGGCTGCTGCACCTTGTTTACGTAAAGGCAACAAATAAGAAGACCAGGTGGGGAACTTATAATGCAGGGGCAGAGGTTACTGTAAGAATGAGCAAGGCACAAGAAAAAAGTTTTTGTACAGATTGAAAACGTAATGAAATATTTTAAGAAGAGGTGAGTTTCGTACACAGCCATGAAAGTTTACAAGGACTGTTTAGTAAGAAAAAGGGATAACGCGGAACGATAAAATAAGGGTTCTTACAGTGAAGGAAAAGATACGTTACAAGAAGCTAACTCCTCATAAGGGGGTGGCTTTCAATGGACGATGGGGAAGTAGAGGAAAACCTTTCACGTAAAGGGCAATAAAATATATTTGTGGAATATATTAGAAAGAAGTGGGGCTTATGAGAAAAGTGTAGTAAACAGTTAGTAAGAAAAGAATATTGTATGGTGAACTCAGGGAGATAGGAAGAGGTGAGTTTCGTACACAGCCATGAAAGTTTACAGGGACAGTTTAGTAAGAAAAAGGGATAACGCGGAACGATAAAATAAGGGTTTTTACAGTGAAGGAAAAGATACGTTACAAGACGCTGACTCCTCATAAGGGGGTGGCTTTGAATGGACGATGGGGAAGTAGAGGAAAACCTTTCACGTAAAGGGCAATAAAATATATTTGTGGAATACATTAGAAAGAAGTGGGGCTTATGAGAAAAGTGTAGTAAACAGTTAGTAAGAAAAGAATATTGTATGGTGAACTCAGGGAGATAGAGAAAAAACTGAAAACATTATTATATGGCTAAAATGTGCGCAACAGGGTATTGTAAAGGTTATAGATTTGAGAATAAAGAGTTAGATGTTGTGGAAAATATTTTTTGCTCCGTCCAGGTGTTACAGGGAAATTGTGGGCCCTGACCAGGTGGTACAGTCGAGAAATAAATGTAAGCAGCGGACAGATCTAATTGGAAAGGAGAAATTTAATAAAGGGATAATTCTATACCACTGGGGTTGAAGCTTAGAGATAGGGGTGGTCTGATGCTTGGTTTAAAGGGAAGGAAAAATGTTTTCATTGGAAGAGAGAAATGGGTTATAGAGAAATCAGAATGATATAAAACGAGATGCAGGATAGAGGAGAGCGCAATTTTACATGCTGAGATTCTTTGCTGAGATTATTTAGTTAGCAACTTAGAAGGGTTACAGCCTTGAGAAAAACCATGGCGAGAATCTTCATATCAGCCCAGCTGTTATGGGGTAATTCTACTCTTGTAATTCCAGTTGAGTGACAAAATAATTAGATCTAAATTATATTTTTGTTGGGACGAGGACCCAAATAATATTAATTAAAGAGTATTAAGTTTCCATTTTTATTATTCTGTGCAAGTGCTTATTATATTTTGTTTACGTAGAATATGACATATGGTTATCTATTTATTTAATTGGAAACCTTTTAATGAAATGAATGTAACAAATTGTAAATAAACAATTTTATTATTACTTTAAATATGGTCCTCATCATTTAAACATAAGAGCAGTGTCTTTTTCCATTAACCTTTACACGCTGGGTAAACCGTTCCTGGTAATTTTAATCACAAATATTTAAAAATCTTTTAAAAATTAATTAAGCCCATTACTACCCATCAGTATTTCATTTTTAAACTTCAAAGTAAAAGATGAATTCAGTAAAGAGGAATTGTGAATTAGACACTGAACTGTTCAAAAGACAATGAGGTGCAACGACAACTAATTTATTGTTCATATGTATTATTGCCTTTTCAGTTTCACTGACCCTAATTACCATTACAAACGTATGCAGTTGCGAACATTTGATGCACATTCACCAAAATTCAAACTTATAATCCTGCCGCGAAAATTACTGCCCCCCCCCTCTAAAAAAACCAAAAAAAAACAAACTGTAATAATAGCTAAAAATGTTTCAAGCAACACGTATCGTAGTAGATATTATACAATGTTATATTTAAAAATAAATGTTTTAAACAATCTTTACGCATTCTCAAAGATGCAAACATTTTCTTAACAGAGATCAGAAATTCAATTCACTATGATAGAAAATTACGATCGGCCAGTATCTTAACACAATGTTTCCGCTAACTTTTCTCATAGTTTTATTTAGCAGAAACACAGTGAGTAAAAAAATTCAGGTGAGATTAAATATGTGAAATAATTTTACAAATTGACTTAAAAATAAGTAGTGGCGTAAGTAATAATTAAAAAAATTTAATTTAAATTTTATACTTTACAGTACGACTATTAATTTTAATTTTCTTGGAATTTCTTCTTGTTTGGTAGAAGACCATACTTTGAAGACAATTACCGTTTCAGAATTAGTTATAAGTACTTTGGTAACACTATAAGGTTACTGAAGCTGTTTACTTGACGCCTTATTTCAATATTTTTCAATTCCTACTATTAGTTCACACTCTCCCTATATATATCTTGTTCAAATTTTCAATCGTTAATAAAATACTTTTTATTCATCCACTCAAGTTCAAATACATTTTTTTAAACCTGTAGTGGATGACACTTGATGTTAATACAGTTTTTTCAAATATTAATTCATTAATTAAATTTAATTAATCGATTTTAGTTTTAGATCTAGAGCGTCTCTTGCTCTTGAATAATAATTTCCCTTTCCTTAATCTGTAAACGGTAGCACTGCTGTAGCGCGGGCTTCTCCCGCCCTGTAGGTTGCGGGATCGAATCCCCAACCTGACGAACTTTTTCTCTCTCTTTCCCCTCCTCCTAATCTCGCACAGTAGGCAAGGTTCTGGCAGGCAATCCTTTTTTCAATTCCTACTATTAGTTCACACTCAAATTTTTCTTTGTTGACCTTAGTAGGAATTGACTTTAAAAAATTTTGTTTTTATATTACTTGTTCTTGTTTAAACTTAATTAAAAGGGATAAATTCTCACTGATAATTTTTCATTTGCTGTTTGAAATGTTACCATGTTATCATAGAAAAGGGATACGTTAGAAAACACTAAAGTTTTAAAAACAATACTAAAAGTGCCACAGGAAGTTTTAAAGAGCCAAGCTTTAATTAGTTAGAAAATCATGAAATTTTTTAAACATTATTTTGATATTTTAGAAATAATACCTTTCTTATTATTTGTTATAAATCCTTTTTCTTCTTTTCAATTCAATCTCATCGAATTCCTCAAAATTAAAAATACTGCTTTCCTTTGAAGTAACATTAATGCTAAAGACTTTCCAAAGGGCCCGAGGTAACCTAGCGGTAGCGCGTTGGGCCTTGGAAAGAGAGTGCTCTGTTCGAATCACGACGAACCTTCATACCTAGGATGCATATGAGCGTATTAAATCCGTAGACCGGAAAGTCAATCTATGAAGTCACTAAGTGGGGAAAGGTACGAGCCCTTCAGATGTCTCTCCTGGGGCTGCTTTGTCAGAACTGTGGTGGAACGTGGTCAAGTCAGACTTCAACCATTGTGGTGCTATTTTAAACCGGAGTCGCATTCCTCAGCCCTCAACCGTCTATTAGTCTGGTGTGGAATGTAAAAAAAAAAAAAAAAAAAAAAAAATGTAGAGTTTGCTTTCAAGAATTAATTAGTTAACTTTTCTTTGAAATCGTGATATTTCTTTCATATTTAATCCCAGACACTACTTTTTTCTTATATATTGTCTTCTAAATTGGTTAGTTTTATGTGTAACATACTGATGTACATAAAAAATGTTTAAATAACTTTGTGGATATCTGAGAAATGATGCAAACTCTCTGTAGTACTAAACGTGGTTCAAGTGGTCTTTTCAGTTCTTTCACTCAATGATGAGACACCTTTCTGACGAAAGACATTTATTAACTTGACACACACACACATAAATACGTAGAAGAATCAAAATAATAAATATAATTTGCTCACGGTAGAAGCTGTATCGAGCTTTATGATGATACTCTCAACCTACTCGCTAAGCGTACTTCTAGCTGACTGAGAATGTTTGCACAGAGGGACCGTTACTGAGCCGCAAACCTACGCGTTGGGGTTGCTACCTCTTACTCTCTCAATTCTCAACTGACCCTCTTCCCTCGAGGCCGTTTGGGTGTGCACCCGTCGCTCGGAAATTTCCGCCAAGTATCAGGCACAGTCGCTAACTAAAGGCGCCTGATACTACTTCCCCCCCACGAAAGATTGATGCATTGCTCTACCAATACTCAATCTGAAAATAACTCCTTTGAAAACTGGAAAATCTAAATTTTTTCCTCTTTAGAGCGATCAAAATCATGACCATAATTAATAAAACAACGCACACAGCAATAAGAGAAAATTATGTATAAACATAACACAGAACTGGTAATAATGGTAATAACAAAACTCAATTCTTAAAATACTTAAAAATACTAAAATTTGATGATCAATATATACTAGTAATACGAAATAATAATGATTCAAAGCAATATTTTTGCAAAATAGCACAAAACCTCTTGTCACCAACATATCATTAGTAACTTTTCCATCAAAGAAAGGTCTAGTAACACAATTATTCAGTACTGCAATAAGATAAATAAACAAAATGCATGAACAACTGAAACCACAAAATGAAACTCTGAATCCTGGAAAACAAAATAAGACACATATGCTCACAAATGGTTTCTACAAAAAAAGGTTTGCAGCATTGGTTTTCAGAAGAATCCACAGTTCTACACCAAAAGTCATACAAGACGAGATAATGCATCCGCATGAGGCATTTTTGCTCCAGGACAATGCTTGATGTTGATGTTGTACCAATATATGGCAAAGGCCCATCTCTGTGACCTCTCCGATTGTGGTGCACTTTTGGCCAGATATGGTAATGGATTATGGTCGGTGAAAAATTCGACTTCCAACCCAAATATCCATTCTTCAAACTTTTTCAGGCTCCACACTATGGAGTAGTCCTCAAGTTCAATAGGAGCAACGCCTGTTGAGTTTCAGAAAGCTTCTGACTTGCATGCGCCACCGAGTAAAGTTTTTCCCGGAACTTTTGAGATAGGCAAGCAGCTACCCCTACCTGTGAAGCGTCCGAGAGAATCGTAAAGAGTCTGCCTGGAGTCGGAGCATAGAGCGATGAGACTGTCATTAGCCCTTCTTTCAATTTTGTGAAGGCCACCTCATGTTCTTCAATCCGGGGGAACACTTCATGGATATCGCCGCATGCTGCCTTAGCCGAAAATAGTCCCAGTGGCACTGCCTCTGGCGAGCGTGTGTTTTCGGCTATTAGCCACAGAGCGTTTTCGCACTCACGCCCAAAATTTGGCTTCCTCGGCCCACAGACATTGATGTCTACCGTTTCAAACGATATCACTGGCCGGACAGTGGTCGCAATGGATGTAAAATCAGTAATCTTCACATTTCTAAGTTGGCAACTCGTCCATGCCTGGACATAATCTTTTGACATATTAAGTAAATAAGAACTATCCCTAATCCTTTCTTTAGAGCTACACTGCGGTAGCACTAACTGCATAGCAGTTTCGTCCAGAACTACATCCTCCTTATGAACCAAACTGTTATTAATCGCCAATTCCCCGTTATTTCGTTTTAAACTAGTGCGTACACTTGATAATGGCTCACATTTAAGTTGTTCGGATTTTAATATTAACGCGGCCGAATCGAGGACGGAATCGTCCCACTCCTTCTCGCATTCTATTTCGTTACCATCCCTTTCCTTCTTTTGATCGGGAACTTCGACCCTTCCTCCATAATTATTTATTTGCTGCTCTGAGACAACTGCTATTTTCTTCAAACCCTCCCCCAATACAGAGGTTAATAAACATCTACCCTCCTCTGACTCTTCGTCCAACGGGTGGCGAATAAGGGGTGATGCCTGAGATTGCACACATAATTTATCGGAAAGGTCCACTACACATTCCGATGGGTAGGTCAACGGGGACCCATATTTTAACTTTTCTAGTTCTCGCGCGAACTTATCATCAGACACTCTGTCTTCAATGACCGTGATCATGAAGTCTTTCACGAATCCCGGATCCTCCTTATAAGCTTCGCTATTTAAAATTAAATCCTTCAGAGCCACAGCTGTAAGATTATCAATAACCTCCCCACCCATCTCTTTGGTTTCATATAGAAGATCCTCTTTTTTCACACCGCGAAACACTTCGAAAGAAACAAACAAACAGCCAAACAAAAACAAACAGAAATAAAAAATCTGTGCTCTTAAAAAATATAGTAAATTACCTAAACGCTACCTCCCACTAATAACATTACTTAATTTTTATGATCCCATATAAATAAATTTGCGTTTTATACCGGAAATATACCAGACTTATGCCCTCTGCAATTTCAACACATGAAGCATATTTGCTTTATACGTTAAAAATGCAGAGGACATTTTTAACGTATAAGGCAAAAATGACCGGTGGTTTAAACCTTTTCAAATTTGCATTTCAAATTCAAAATTGTATTTCAAAATTTATTTGCAGTCATTACCAAAGATTTCTTGCAGTATTCTTAATGTTCCACTCTTTTGTGCAATTCAAAATTTAGTAGCTGTTTTATCTCCTCAACTCCGCTATCAAGTTTATTTCCATAACTTTAAATTTGAAATTTTCGAGTCAACTTAAGAACGAGAAGTGTCTCCATATTTTGGATCCGATACAGATGATATGGAGCTTAGGTCTCCGGTGCCTCACTCAGTTTTCAAGTAGAAGTCGAGAATAAAAGGGAGAAACGTAGTCCAATCGAAGTTGAGTAACGAATCCGATGAAGTCCTGCTAGATGCTTACAAGGTAATGTGTGTAATTAAGAACAAGAAAATAAACAAGTAAATCGAGACGATAGGGTTTTGAAACATTTTGCTACGGCCTTAAAGGAAAGCTTTTCAAATCACTGTTATGCAGATCATGCCACGCGAAAGCCGTTCTATCAATAAATGAACAGGGTGAACTAATACTATACGTTTTCCAAAAACCTTGAACCGAAGCTTTCAAAGTTAGTTTTCTCTCGAGCCAATCCGATTCACTGGGGGGTAAGGCCATATTTTAATTTAACCCTTCGTTGGTCGCACCAAATTGAGTAACGCCAGTGGTCGCGCGTGAGAGTTTTTCTCACACTACCCTTTTCCGCTGTTTTAAGTTGTCTACTCAATAATAACACTTCAAAATTGTTTCTTTCCAAGGAATTACATTAATATTTAGTAATCACGAACAAGGAAATAAAAATAATTATTTTACAGCTATTATTCAGGAAAATTAATAGCAAAAGTGAAATTTAAAAAATCATACCTACTTTATGAATCAAATTTATAAAAAGCATATTATTTATACTTCATTAGAGCCTCAACTGCAAGTCTTATATGTTAGACGACATGGACCTGGTAAATAAAATATTATACTAGAAGTCTTTATTAACACAGCATTCGGGGCACACGTAAGTTGAATGTTCGGTACAAATAGGTCGCGCTCAGATAACACAGCCCTTTTTTGACTTCCTATTTTTTCTTCGAGGACAGAATGGACAAAATCCGGCGGTTTCAACATGCGTTTGAATCTTGAAGAGCCTTCAACTCCTATTATTTGGCTAATTGCACTTCGCAATGCGGGTGACAAGTTTGGAACTGAATAAAGTGTCACCAGTTCCAATGCTAATTCCTTCAAGAAGGCTCATCTAGCCATCGTATTGTTTGTATTTGCAGCATATATAATTTGGCTGTTGATACCTCCAATGTTCATGATCGAAAGAAATAATGTCAATGGCCATCTGTGACTTATTCTTGAAACAGAGTACTCATCTATAAAAATAGCATAAACGCTGGTGGTCTCTTGGTGAGAAACGCTCTTACGTGATAAAAGCAAACGCCAATGGTCGCGCGATGACAGAAATGCTCACACAAAGGACACCTAAGCAAATAGCAGGCTGTTTGAAGGTCAAACATGCCCTGATTCTTATCGGAACTGATACCAGATTGTTGAGGAGATTCTAAAAGTCCTCTAGACAGGGGGTGGTGTCCCCAGGGTCACTTTCAAATGAGGGGGGCAATTTATACGACAAGCGTGAGAGAAACGCGCATAGCGCGACCAATGACGGGTTAAAGGACTCGTCTTTCTCAGCACCACAGGGTGAGCTTACAAGCTGTGTATAAAAAGATTGTTATGCTGACAATTCAGGTTTAAGAAGTATAGCAAAGCACTCCATTAAACCAAAGGTCAGTAATACTATTTTATCGAAGCCATAGGACAAAATTATGGAATAAAGAAGCAAGGATTAAGGACGTTTAGATTAATTGCATGTTTATCATTGCCTTATGCTAGATCAGCAGCGTTACGCATTTCTTCCCTCCTTGAAATAGCTTCTTTCTTCGACTTTAAATTGCGGCGTTCCGTTAGAGAATATCGGAAGTTAAAATGCTCAGCTTTTCAACAACTTTTGAAAATGTATTGCGCAATTAATATTCAACAAAATAGTTGATTACGCCAGAATTAGACGGTAATTTCAAATCGCAATGACCGCACTTGATGTTTGCAACACGGCCTTCTACGCCAAGGAAGGAACTTTCCCACCCCCTTGTACATCCTTTTTTTTTGTGGTGCATCAGCTATCTAGAAATGTCTCTCATGTACTTTTGAGATTAATATAGGAAAAGGCGAGTTTTTATATTAAGTTGACATATAAGCTTTGCTTGGCTTCAAAAACGCATCTACACTTCATTCGGAATATTCAAAATCTCTGGGATAAACGAGTCTAACAATGTTAAAAGTAGTACAAATTTGCTTGTGATAAAGTTTTCTAATTTTGATTTAAAATTACCCGTCAGGATCTCAATTTAAGTGATGCAGGAGCAAGCATTGTTGAATGGTTTTTATTCATACTAATTCTAAATGATTATCTTCGCTCTTAGGCCTTGCGTTTAATTGCCGCACATTTTGTGAATATTGTTCAGCTGCTATCGATTCTGGAAAGGAGGTGGACAAAACTTCGGTTGTCTTGGAAAACTCTAAAGCTCCAGCAAATTAAATAGCGAAATTATTATCGACGCTCGTTAAAAGGAGCCAATTTACCCTAGTCAATTTACTTTGACTCGCCAAGTTTCGGTATATGGAAAATACCTGTGCAAGATAATTCCCTCAGCGAACGCCACATGCTTACTAGTTCAGCAGAACGGAACTACATTGTTAGGTATCTAGAAATAACTACGATGAAGAATATCTCATAAAGTGATTCGAATCTCGTGTCGTTCAAAAACGACTGGTTCACAAGGAACCACATCCAGGAAACTTAGTAACGAGGAAAAATCCTCCATATATTGGTTGATATATGGAGTACTCCATATACCGTATGTCCAGCCGTGTCACGTTTGCCAGATTTAATGTTATACTAATCGTGTACCTTTAGGTTTCCTCCGCTAGGTCGTGGTCCTGCAACCCAATGAAACTGTCGGCATCGAATTCTTAGGCCCATACCCGATAAGGTAGAATTAAATTAGACTCTCTATTTGTAACAACCGATAATTTTTCTGAGATGGTAGAATCGGTCCCATTGAATTGCGCGTGCAGCTAGCTAATGGATTAATCCCCTATGTTTACGTTTACGGAGCTCCAATATAATTATTGGATAATGGAAATCAATTCCCTACTTCCCTCTTTGAGCAAGAGTGCACACGATTGGCCATAAAGCATGTTGAGACAGTTACATATTGCGAGCAAAGTCGTTTAAATGATCATAGCATTCTTTAGAGAATTCTCAGGAGAATTGGGATAATTCTACAAGAGTATATCCCCGTACCGCGACGCACTAGACCACAAAGCAAACTACAGCAGTGTTACTTTTAGCCGCAAGATTAGTAGTTTTATTTTATGTGCGATATAGAGCGTCTCATTTCAAGATGGAAAACAATTTAATTAAACCTGGAGACTGTGTGTGGGTCAAAAAGAACTTTTAAAGGCTATGGCTGAAAGGAAACTTCTGATCACGAAAGGGAGAATTTCAATTTTCAAATTAGGAATAGTCTTAGATCGTAAACTATTTGTCTTCAGCATCTGAAGTGTGAGGTTTACCCCGAAATTAAGGGTCCTGTAGAATAACATCCATGTGACACTAGAGTCTGCCAATGCAGAATATGACTATTGATAATATAATCTGATGTAGATGCCATGAAAATATATTTGGGTAGATATTACTCCTTAGAAGATATTCTGGCAGCCCACTCTGACTTTCAACACAACACTTTCCCCTCTACCCCGGAAGTACCAGGATATTAGACAGTAATGGCGGAGGACAGAATACAGCTCTGAAACCAGAAAGCGGACTGTACAGCAAGAGACCCTGCAACCTTCCCCACGGATGTTAGAAGAACTGAATCACAAGCCCTCAAATGTTAACCGAACGTTCCTGGATCACCTTGGAACGTCCGTAGCTAATGGAAGACTTCTTGAACTAGAATATTTAGATAGGTACTGTTTTATGTTTTAATTTTTAAGAATGGTGGCTTGACGAACATCATTAATTATTATATT
This sequence comes from Dolomedes plantarius, assembly GCA_907164885.2. Lineage (NCBI taxonomy): Eukaryota > Metazoa > Arthropoda > Arachnida > Araneae > Dolomedidae > Dolomedes > Dolomedes plantarius. Next base: position 116,786,125 of record OU015501.1, on the reverse strand, counting down.
TTTGGCTAAGCATAAAGTCGAGCTGGGGGAAAATTTTAAAATTCTTTTTGTTTTACAAACCAAACTGTCTCTGTTCTGTCGAATTTTGAACTTCAAACATACGCAAACATGGATTTTTAGGAGTGTGCACATTTTACTAATTCTAAGCCTAATATATTTTTTAATATTTTAATAATCAACGAAGCGAATAAGAGGAACACTTATCGTTTTTGTATTGTTTCATGCACTGTAACTTACCCATTTTCCATAACGTATGTTACGTTATGTACCAGATTGCTAATATTTTTTCCTTCTAGGATTCCTGAAAGACTACTTCGGGATCAGCTGCACATGAACATAACTTGAGGTATGATCAGTATGTCAAACATCGTCAAGTTATTATTGTTAATTTGTAAGTCTTTGTATGGTAATGGTGAAGGGATTCACGCAGGTTTAAAAAAAACAGCGGTGGTCTTAACTTTAAACTTGTTTTTCCCATCAGATATTCATCCTGTTTTGGGACACAGTGATGATGGTTGAAGTTTTGAGTAGTTATATCTGTGACGCCCAGTGCCCGCTCTTTACGTTTTTTTCTTTAATTTTCTTTTTGTGGTAATTTATTCTTTTCTCTATCTGTTTAGTTACTTTCCTATACGTCTATTTCTTCACTCTGGACCTGAACTGGTGACGTTGCTGTTCTAAACTGAATTTTAAGTAGCAGCAGGAGGCAGAAACGGATTGTCAGAGTTAGTGAATTCAATGATCTAGTTATTGATTAGGCTACGTGAGTAGTAAAGATAAGTAGCAAGCCGGTGCTGTTGCTTTATTGCGACTTAGATATGAGCTGTGTACTGAGAGCATCTGTAATGTGTAAATATGTTAATAAATTCCCTTTATGTATTGAGTATCGTTTATTTATTACGTAAGCTTATGGTGACGATCTGTCTCACTTTGAGGCCTGAAGATGAGACAGGCAGAAAATTACCTATTTTCATACGTCTAAATAACATTTACGTCTGTAGAGGTTAATTTCAGAGAAGAGATTTATTGAAATGCACCGTATTTTCTCGTTGTGCATAGAAGAAACGAGAAGCCTGTATTTTCCTATTTGATAGAGTTCGAGCTCGTATTGTGAGTAGATCTCAATTTACTTTCATGCAAATTCTAGATCAGGATTTCTTAACCTGTGGTCCACGGAACACTCGGAGGTCCGTGAATAAAATTCAGGGTTTCCTCCGACTTGAATTTTAGTCCCATGAAATCTGTCATGCGGAAAACACAAATGTTTGAGACTTTTAATTTGACATTAAAATGGATGCATGTGTTAAATTTGAAAACTAATAAAACCATGTAGTGACCTTTTTGAATTTGAATTCAATCAGATGTACAACTATGCAGTAGTGATTCGGCAAAGTGATTTCTATATTGTAGCTGTAGTAATTCTCTGTGTAAAGTTTTAATGATAATTTATTTCTGTAATTAAGTGATAAGTGATACTATTCCGTGCATTGTATTTACTGTGTTCACCAGGTCTATTACAGGTGAGTCGTATACTTTTTTTATTTTTTTATTTTACAAAACTGATTCATTTAAATTTTCAGTGTTTTTTTGTTTGAATTTTTCAAAACTGATTCATTTAAATTTTGAGTCTTCACACTCTGTTATTATTAGATGGAACAGATTATTGAAATATAGAAATAATATTCCGTATTTTTTAGATTTATATTATGTGTCTTCACAAATGTCTTCTCGGGCCACGGAGTGAGTGCTGGCAGGCCGCATGTGGCCAGCGGGTCCTATGTTGTGCAGGCCTGATGTAGTCAATAACAACTCATGAAAAATTTTACTGTTTTTTCAATAGACAAAAATCACATGCATAAGTTCACTTTCCAAGCTTAAAAAATCAACCCTATTCACCGTCGGAAAATGCACTTTCCTTCTTTTGACTTTCAAGAGAGTTTTTCTAAATGCCGCAGGCATAATCTGAGGTGAAAATCTTTTTCTTTACCTATTGTGAGGTATTAAGTTACTGAAAAAATGTCAGACTGTTGCATGCTTGATTTGACTCACTCGTTATTCTCTGAATTAGACTGAGGGATCTTAACTCAGGATTAATCTGCTTGTTAAATCATCGTGGATTCTTACCTATGGCATCTTATAAATCTGACATTTTTTAAGGCAAAAATGACTTTATAAACAGCTAAAAAATCGTAAAATACATAAAATAGTTAAATTGTGAGTATGTGTATAGTATAAACATTTTCTGTTTGTTTTTCTATTGAGAAAAATTAAGTGAATAATTAGAAATTTAAAAGTCGAATAATGTAACTAAATATTTATTTATCAGTGTTATGCATTTATTTATCGGTGTTGTGCATTTATTGCTTTGAATATTCTTCATTAGAAATGAAAAATAAGAAGGAAAAATATGGCTATTTTACCGTAGACACAAACTAAGAGAAAATATACAATCAATTTTTTTTCTATGGTTTTATTATTTTACATATTCTTTGAAGTAATTGCACACACTTTTTGAATTCTCTAGTACACATGAAGAACAGAAATGTCTTTTATTATTTGTACATTACACACATTAATGCAAAAATGTAAGCTGACATAAAACCGTTGGTTCAGAGAAGTTGAATTTTAAAAATTCCATGCTCAGGAAGAGAGAAATTATAAAAAATCATTTACATTCTATCACCAGGGGTATTAGCGGTAGAAATAATGTTTGCACATATAAATATACACTATTTTAAAGCTCTAATTTTGTTGTTAAATACTTTTGAGATATTATATGATTAACCTTTCAAAATAGATATTTATCTATGAATATATGTTATTCACAAATTTCTTATCTTACACTGTTATCACTCTAACATTTAATGTGTATGAATGTTTAACAAATTTTTTTTCAAACCGATAAACATTTTTTATAAAGATTGAAACCGACAAATCTGAAAAATTTCAAAGTTATTAACCAGTTGATATGTCATTAACACATTATAGTCAAAATTTTTGCATTTAAAACAGATTTTTAAGTATTCATTTATACTTTTTAAATTTCTTAACTCCTCAACAGCTTCGTATAGAAAAAACTGCCGGCGTAATCGAACAGAGAAGTACAAACAAAAACTCTGTGATAATTAAGGGACAGTCTTGTATAATTATTCTTTATGACACTGATGAATGCGCAACCGAAATGTTTTATAGTACAGGAAATTTAAGATATCTTTATATTATATTGGATTATACAGCCAAGATTTAAACGTGCGAGTGGTCCCGAAGAAATTCGTGCAGAAATAGATCTTTGCTGTATGAGGTTGGGGGTTGCTCTAGCATCTTATTCAGAAACTGTTAGAATTTGTTTTACTTTATCTTTAAACTAAAACTGCAGATAGAGTTAAGAATTTTTTTTTACAAAAAGGAACTTTAAAACAATGACAACATTATTTATAAAAAGAATCAAGCCATAGATTATATACTACTTTATAAAATTAGAAAAAAATTATAAATTACAATGACAGTTCATTTTAGAAGAAAACATGCCTTATAGTTAGTAAAAGTTTTTCTTTTAGAAAAATGAAAACTGTTATAGTTATTAAGTAACATGGAAAGCAATTCTTTCTTTTTTTTAATCATTATTACTAAAAATCCTCAATTAGTTATTTAATTAATATTACATACAGTATTGCTTGTATTGAAATGAATTTCATATAGAAAGTAAAGGTATTTGAATAACTGTCTGAAAATGCTTTAACAGTAAGTAATGAAAGGAGAGAAAAAAATATTTCTTCTAAGTGCTTTATGCTTATACGCTCAGTACTTATGTATATGCATTCACATAAAAGATAATTTATTCATATCTTATCACAAGTTTGTATGAATATATGAGAAGAAATAATTCATATGTGTATGAAAGAATCAAAGGACTATTTTTGTAAATATAAAACGCTTTCAAGAAGTAACAAATTTACAGTTTAAAAAATGCTCAGAATTGTATCTTAATTTATTTGAAATTTTTATTTAGCATATTCAGTTTTATCCTTTTATAATTGAGGGATAGTTATCGGTGTGAGTATATATATATATCAAAGTTGAGATAAAAAGAAAGTAAATTCTGTATCAAAGAAATCTATATAAGGAATTGGTAAGAAACATCCCCACGATCCCTGATAAAATGATTCTTTGTTATTTTACAGTTTATAATAGTTTTGGGACCGTCAGCAAAATATTGATTCGTTTAGTTGCTTGTAAAAAAATAAATAATCACTTACAATTAAAGATTCATACAAGATTATATGTTATACAATAAACCTCGTCTGAATAATTTTTTGACTTGGAATTAACGAAACGTTAACGTATTTTGCTACATTTTGTTGGAACAGCTCTTAATTTCTTAGACCTTTCAAATAAATATATAGTTCCTCTGCATTAATGATTTTATGTATATATATATATATATATCAATCGGTTTGGTTTAAATATATAATAGCATGGATAGGATGTAATAATGTTGTAATAACTTACTTCATGGGTAACATATATAAAATATATATCGGTGAACAAACTTCAAAAACATCAAAGCATCAGATTCGAAATGACAAATATCACTCAATTAATTGCACGATAAAAATTCTTCAGTATAACAATTGTAAAATTCTGCAAGGTGTTCAATGAAAGACTTTTAAAAGACATCACCGTCAGTTATATGAATCCAACCATTAACATCAAAAATATGAACTGTTAAACTTTCATATCTTTTTACATCTTTCGATGTCAACAATTAATTTACTGAACAAATGTATCAAGCATCTTGTAGTATGAAAAATATATCGGAAAGAAAGCTTAGTACATGCTGAAACAGAATTTTAATACACCATAAGCGCTGTACTTTAAAAGACGTTAGGCAATGATCTTTGTTTGCTGAAGTTGAAAAGTTTTCGAGAGTTAAAGGAAAGAACATATTTAATTTGTGTATTATCCTTTCTCTTGGAATAATTCTCATTAGACATACAGAGAGAATAGACTCGGCATTTTTGTTTGAAGACACAGACATAGCCAAAGTCTTCAGCGTAGTATCTATTTCAAGGATATACCATTGCACGTCACTGCTACATTTTTATGCTTTGCATTCATGTAACTGAGATAACTTAAAAAAAAGACAGAGACTTCACTGGAGACTAAAAAAAGATTCCTTAACCTCCCAATAAGCTTACGTCGGCAGAATAATTAATTTCTTAAAAAAAGAAAAGAACTGTTAAACATTTACCCGTTAGCAACTAACTGTCCGGAAGGAAATATTCTAAGCTAACGAAATTCAAAGGAGAAGAAAACTTTTATGTTTACTTTACTATGAAAATACTTCTAACCTTTAGAGAACAGGAAGGTTTAGCAAATGCATTTAGTTTTCAGATAAAAAAATTATGTTCCAAATTGTCTTATTTGTGATACATAAAATTACTTTAAATCTCTTCTACACATTCACACAGAAAGCAAATTTTATTTGAAAAGGAACTTTTAGAACATCAAAACACATAAAACATTGATTCACATTATAAAGGTTTTAACTGCTTAACATATTTTAAGAAAAAATAGTCATTTATCTCCACTTTTCAGGAACAAAGGAATCTTTGTTTACCTTTGTTACCCGGTATTCAAATCTTTACAGGAATTGAAGGTATTATAAAGGTTTTAATGGCTCATAAAAATCATGTGAAATGGAGGGAAAGTAATGGCCATATCAAATAGTTTGATATAGTGTTTGGAGCAAGTTAGGCAAATTAAGGCAATAAAGTATGAATATACTTTGAACTTCGTGAGAAATTTTACTTCATATATTCTAATTCTCAAACACCCTCGCGCTGTTTTCAGTTACAAGCTTATGCAAAACATAAAAATAGATAATTATTATTAACTAATTTTAAAAAATGTGAATGATTTTTGAAACTAGAGTAACTAGAAGTAATACTTAAAACACTTAGAGAGTTACCTATTCTATCATGAATATAAGCTAATTGAAGTTTTGTTTAGTTATCTTTTAAAGTCTATAAATAATTTAACGTGCGCCTGTGCTTTATATTAGTAACTATTCCAAATTCTTCCAAAGTGCAGAGTAACGTTTCAATGGAGGTGATTTTGAAGCATAATAATTAGTATTTGCGCATTTCTGGGTAGTACATGTAAGTAATACATTAGCGAATATTTATCTTATGTTACCACTACACGGATATTATATTCTGCATGACCATATTTTTAAACCATTGCTATAGCAGTTTATATAGTACACCTGATGAAACGAGTTTAGAGATGTATTGGAAGAGCATTTTACTTTCGCAACATTTCCAAATATTTTTCTAAAAGGAAACTAAAATACTTTTTTTCAAAAACAGCTTCTTTGCTCTATTAACATAACATTGCTTGAGTTACATGGACAAAATAAGTTTAAAGCTTAGTTTCAGATTAGCAAATTTTAAACGCTTTCCAAAATCATTGGATATGTGAATTGTTATATTCAGTATGAGAATGTGCATTTCGTAGACATTAAGACATTTATAATAACGGATAAAAAGGGGGTTTTAAAACAGATTTACAAAGATCCACTCAACAGTATAAGCAACAAGAATGATTTTTGCATTATTATCAATGAAGGTCTATAAAAATTTGGGAGATTTACGTACTTATATGTTTAAAACCACATTTGAATTGGATTTATCCTCGAATAATGGCATATCAAAGCAACTTTTAATTTTGACATATTAAAAATGATATTTTCATTAGTTATAAAATATCATAGAAATTTTCTGTAACTCGTAATTTTAATTTTTACTTAAAATTATAGAGTATAATTCGTACCTCGTCACTCTTGTTGCTTGCACATGAGCACCCTTAACTGTTACCAAATATAGGTGATTGACCTTCAATTTTTTTGTATGAAGGGGTAACCAGTATTACAGTATTGATTAAGGGAATGAAATGAATGGTTTTTGCCTACAAAAACTTGTCGGCAAGAATAGTTTCTTTTTTCCCAGAGAAAATTATATTACTGTTTAATATACACCTCACAAATATCTAATGGGGCATGATCCGTTATTATATGGTTGCTCATGAGCTTACATAAACATATTCCACATATCACGAAAGGTAGGTATTCAATTATATGTACCATGTTTATTAAAAACAGATGGCGCCTTCTGCAGCACCTAAAAAGCACTGTAACAACAATGATTTTAAGTGAGGGAAATTGCGAACACAAGTATTGTTACCAAAAGCGTTTTTTTTCTCCTTAATCTCTGAATTTGTATTTTTGGATATGCGACAGCTAAAGTAGAAACTAAGCTTTGGAACAGCAACATTGCTAATTCGATGATTCAGCTTTAGTATATAGTTTAAAAAGAGGATTTTTTTTCCAGTAAGGCTAACATGCATGTCGGAGATAATTCTTTATTCTTGTACAAAACGCTGCTGCTGTTGCGCTCTTGCTACAATGTGTACTACGATTGACATCAGCATGAGTACGCTTTATAAGAAAGAGCGAGATAGAGCAAGGAAATTGTCTAATGGAATTGCACTAGTCCAATGAGAAGAGAGAATTGTCAAAAACTGTAAAGCTGGAATGGAAAATTTGAACATTTTCTACAATTCCTAGAACAGGTTGAAATACTTTAACAATATCTAAGTCTTATGCAATAACAACAACAATAAAATGTAATAATAACATAGGGTGACCAGAAAGATAACAGAAATATTTTTCGTATTCATTTTATAGTTAGAGGACAATTTTTGCGTAGTGAAAGTAAATACTTGATTTAATTTGCTCCTAAAGACCGAAAATGTCTGGGGCGTAGAAAGCAGTTTTAGCGTATAACCCAAAATATTGCCAAAACATTTTATACCATGCATACAAATAATACAGTGTTAATATTCCATAATTAAGCGGAAAGTTGTGCATGTGACCTATGGTCAATACATTTTGGGGGATAATTTGTAAAAAGTTGGAACTGTGTGTTCCTTTACACCATATATTTAACAGATGAACAGCTAGCTATGTGTTAAGGACTGTGAAGAACAGTAGCTGAAACTGAAGTACTTCAATACATATTTGCGCATTAAAATATTGTCAAGCTTTAAATTGATGTCCGTGTTCACATGAATAAAGCTTGTCAGGACAAGATATTAAATAAAACAGTTTTAATTCTTTAAATATAAGCTAGAAACAAATTATAAACAGTTCATCATGTAAATGAATTTTCAACATATGCAGAAAAATTAAATATACACACCCATTAAGAAAATGTTTTCTCTCTAAGTGTGCACGATTTACGTTCTAGGTAATCTCAAACAATCACCAAATGTTCAACCTATTTAAATTTCAATATGAAATACATCAACTTCTTACGTAACCTTCTAAGCTGCCTTTAATGCATTAAAATGAATATTATAGACAAAACACAAAAAACACCATAGACCGCGGATCAACAACTTCGTTGCTTTCACACATATGTACTAATCTGGTCACCCTATTATAACAAATATGATGCTATACGCCTTCAATCACAAGAGAAGGCCTATGAAGGTAAATTTATCCTTCAAGAACTGTGAGAAAGATTTTCTCTGATTACTAGTTTGTGCAGCAAGGAAAGTTATCTAAATCTGAGCCATGTCTCTTCAAACTAACTAAAAATCTCTAAAATAAAATTAATGGCCTCTATAGTACAGTTTTGTGAATAATTGCAGTTGTGTGCGATTTATGTTATGTTAAAGAAAACAGCATTTTCTTGTCCAACTCACTGGACTTTATTTATCAGTCATATTTTTGAAAAAAAACTTATCCACATTACTTTACATCATATTGTGAAACATTGACCAGATGGTTCGCTCGATGTCGGCTAGATTTTTTCCCCCATAACCGAAGAAGTTGGTTGTTAATGGTATTCATGGATGTTTGGATGCAACGCCTTTACCTCTGAAGCCCGGATGCAAGTACATAGGGATTGTTGAAAGATAAAGGTAAGCAAACTATTGCTTTCTAAACTTTGTTACTAATCGAGACAAAATTAAAATATAAATGAGGGATTATGTAGCTTATAAAATGGGAATCTTGTTTATAATACTAAATATTAGCATTATAAGCGAGCGAGAAAAGGGGGAGGAGAAGGCTTCATTAGGACAGATCATTGTACTGGAGGTAAAGGAAAAATATATAAGCTAATAAGATGAAAATTTATAAATAGCGATCAAATTACATTTTCTCTGATTTCGTCAAGTCTACAACTGATGTCATAAGCTTCTCATTCAAACCCATGAAATTTTACGGGAGCATTTTTTCTAAAACCAGGATTTAAAGGAGAGTGAGATCATTCTTAAGAAATGTATAAAATTAATGTTTGTATTGAATTGTGAAGTGATCATTCTAAGTTAAAAAAGAAGTCAATTAATGAATTACCGTTATAAGATTATATGAAATCACGCTTTATAATACGAAACATGATGATAACATTACCAGCGAGTGAGACATAATGGAAAAAGGCTCCTTTGGAAGACCAATGATATTGAAGATAAGGAAGGAATAAAGGCAAATCTTTTCAAATTCAAATATTTAATGATTTTTCAAAGCGAGTAATTTTATATCACGATTCGTAATTTTTCGAGTTAAAAATTTCTTGTGCGTTTTTGTGCGATCATAGATTAGTCATTACAGTGAGCAAGGTGATATTAAAACAAATTCCTAAGCAAAATATTTTACATTTGTGTAGACGCATCAGAATTTAAGGGACAACATTTTCGATTCGTGTTTAAATACCACTAAAAATAATTTTTTAATTATTCAAGCATTCAGGGGTTTGACAGCATATTTCGTCATACATTCAGGGAATTTACCAACTGTAATGAAAATGTTGTCTTTCGCACTTCTCCAAAAACATAAGTTTTGCGACATAAATATTTTTACAAGCGATGCATAATTTCAAACGATTATCAGATAGGCAGTTATCTCATTTTCCATAGGCAGTACACCAACTTTGTAAAGCGCCAACTTAAGCAAACTTTGAGGGGTAAAATATAAATATTTTGCTTAGAAACTTCTTGATGCGATAATTTTTTTAAGAACCTGTTGAAGTAACAAGAACTAAGCAATGGTATTTATTGAAAGGTCATGGCGCAAAAAATATGACCTGTTTCCCTGCTGTAGGGCTGCTCTTAGTGCCTCCGTTTACGCATTAAATAAATAATATTAGCTTTGAAGCGGTCAGATAACTTTGCTTTGACACTTCTTTTCTTTGGCAGTCAGTTTTAGCGCTGAAGAAAATTATTATCATATATCAATTTTTTGTTTATTGATTAATGAAAATTAAGATTTTCAGAAAAATGGCATTGCATAATATTCCTTATGGTTTAAATATGTAAATTTTCAACTCAAGGAACTAATAAAGATGTTTTTATTGTCTCAACTCTCTTGTAGGAAAAAAAAACAACTCTAATTATCCGAATGAACATCGTAAATTTTAAGTGATATTATATATTAGGTACTATTTTTAATCAGTTAAACGTATTTTAGCAACAACAACAACAACAGAGTTCATTGGCTCTGTTGTTGCCAAGAGAGCTGGTGGAAATAATGAGCGACTAATTCTTGAATTAAGTTTGTTGAAATTCATAGGAAAACGTCTACGTCTCAAATGTGACAGTATCTAAGCTACTAATTATGAAAATATGTAATAATTATTCAATATATATTAAATAAATTTACCACTATGTATTTCAGTTTTCTGTGGGAAGGACACGAAACAATAGGTGTCAGTTACACATGATAAGAGCTGACATGTTTACATACCCGCAAAGTTCTTTAAACTCCGGCTTTAAAACTCCACTGTCCAATATCTTAATTTTTTTTAATGTTCTCTCCGTACAAAAATATTTTTTGCTAAGTTTGATGCATTAGTGTCCTCATTCAAAAGTTATCTGACTCAGTGTGAAGCGAGTATGGCATTAACCGAGAATATAAAAGAAATTTAGTTAATGAGATTAACACAATATTAGGATTTTTGTTCTTGGCTGAATTTGAAAACATTAAATGAATTAAGGTTTTTTTTTCAAATGCGAGAAAAATTGGTCTCATAATATTTTAACGAGTAATTTAACCTGCGATATAATAAATCAAAATCCTCATAGTCTCACGTGCTTCATTGTAAGGCACCTAAAGTGTAAAGCGAGATCTGCTTTTTATTACTCAAACAAAAACGCGGCTTAACTTATTTTAATTAGCTGAAGCTTATCTTTGATTGTGACCGCGTAAAGAAAAATGCCACGATGCTGCAAACGAATAATTTGTTTTCCTTCTCATATAAAAAGGCATTTCAAATAATAATGCATTGCACCAATACAGAGATTTAGGCACATGCGTTCACTGGTTCCTCATCTGTCCGCGAATTTAACACTAGAAGAACTTGTAGGACAAGGACCGGAGGGTGGGAAATGTCAAAAGAGCAACTCATTTCTCAAATGTGTACGCACACGCACTCACTCATTCACACACACTCTAATTTGAGGGCAAATCGCAAGTAAAATAAATATTGAGGCATTGTATGACATTTCTCAGCCTCACATTTCAATTAACTAGTGTCAGAACCATTTTCTGTGCAAGCACTTCTGGATACTTCCAGACTTGGCACTTCGTTCATTCCTGCAAGTCCTAGGTTGAAATAGAACGACGTTTTCGCGCAGTCTTCCTATAGGATTGAGGTTAGGACAAGTCAGAAGCAGGGGGAATCATCCCTGAGGTATAACCAAATAATCTTCTCAGCAACTATAATGCTGTAGAATGTGCAAAAAAATATACTCGCAGAGGAAGAATGCAGTTTGATGTCACATGTTGATCCCAGTGGTACACATCTGTTTGCTGAGAAAGAGCTGTGGAACACCTCGTTCTTCTCAGGTAATGGCAGTACTCTTGGATAGCGACATCTCGAGCTTCAAAAGGATCACAATATAGTGTTGAATACTTGCATATTTCTTGTGATGTTTTCGTCCTGTAATAACACCATACAATCAGACATGTACGAATTACAATATATTTGAAATATTCAAAAACGCAAAAGGAGGAAAAATTATTTTTTAATGTTATTTATGAATATGATAAATTATTATTTCTGAGTGATTTTACTTTTTTAGACTAGGGGAAAATTTGTATGAACGATTGTGTATCACCTTTTAAAATTATAATATAAAATGCACTCAATGGCAATAAAAATTCGTAGCACAGTAATTCTTTGTTAGTATAAACAGTCCACTCTATCACTTTAACAAGATGTACAAAATTAAATTTTTTAAAATTAATCCTCACAGATATCTGTTTAATGACTGTTTAATTTTCTGTAAATGACTCGAGAAAAGTCTAATCTAGGATGAATAAGAGGAAAACTTGGAGCACATATATATTTTTTTAATCTTAAATCATATCGTAGAATATTGCTTACAGGAAACTTATTGAGACACTGAAACAAGAACACATAGCTCCTTCAAATACACAATAAAAATTAAAATTGGCCTCTATATTCAAACTAATGGTATAGTTCTTCAAGCGGGTAATTTTTCCAACCATCCCAAATTTTAGACCAATCCTTAGGGGCAATCATACCGCATATACTTTGGCCTGAAGAACTTTAACTATTAGTTCGAAACTAGTTGACATTTTAAATTTTCATTGTGAACTTTAAAAAGCTGTGTCTTCTTGTTTTATATCGTTGAAAAATCTGAAAAATTCAGTTTACTGTCTTATACTTTTGCATTATCTGTTTGAGGGAGTACTCGTATAATGCTTTCGTGCTCAGTAAAGACAAATTAACGGCTTTAAAAATGACCACAGATCTTTGCTTTTGCTTTTAGTTATGCTAAGCACACAATAATTGTATATCTAAATATCTTACCAATTTAAACATAGCCCTTGCTGCATAAAAGGCTGAATACCGTGTTTATCCTAATGCTTCACATATAAAAAGAGGCTTTATTCGTATTAAAAAAACTCTTTCCTTGTTATATCGAATATTGTTGTTTACGATATGGGATTATATAAAGCAGAGCATAAATGAAATGTAATTTTTAAGATTAAGTCAGTCCAAAAGTATAAAAATATTAAATTGGAAGGTTAGGTTATTCCTGGCATATCACAGTTACAGGAATGGTGGTGTTTTCGCAAACTTATTGAAATTTTTACCCTAATTCTTACTGAAAAAGAACTAATTTTTAGTAAAATTAATTTTTAAGAACTATTTTGAATTTATTTTAGATATTTTCCATTAAGGAGATGCTCCCATATATACATGCACATAAATAGATAAATAAATAAATAAATATGTATATATATATATATATATATATACAGTCAAACCTCCATATATCGAACTTCCCTATATCGAAATTTTCTATATATCGAACTCTTAGCAAATCTCCATGATCATTACATAGAAGAATTGTTTCTATATATCGAAAAAATCTCTATATAACGAAATTATTTTCAAGACAAATTGGGAGACTTTATTCCACTTTAGAATAAAATCTCCCAATTTTTGGCATTTGAAACAATACGTGGTGGACTTCAATTCGCGGAAAATGTCCCTGATGAAGTTTTTAGTGGACTGAATAAATACGAACATTTCTTTGAACTTTCCGCAAAAATGGCTGTTCAGCAAGATATTCGAGTTTTTTTTTTTTAAGAATGTAACAGTGGTCATTTTAACCACTGTCTACATTATTGTTTTTTTTAAGATATGAAATACTCAATAAATCTTTTATATTAATTCATTTTTAAGTTATTAACTTTCATTTAATGGGATTCGCATATAAATTAGAAATGGAGTTTCGTATACGAAAATTAGCTTTAAATTTTTTTTAGGAGAATTATGATAAGACTAAGCTCAATTCTATATATCGAAATTTCTATATATTGAATTTTTTTCCGGCAATTTGCTTCTTCGATATATGGAGGTTCGACTGTATATATATATATATATATATATATATATATATATATATGTGTGTGTGTGGATGGTTATTTGTGTAGGACTGTGAATATATTATTGTAATAGTCCCATTGGTTAAATCAAATTTTTTAAGAAATTGAAGATTTATTTATTTAAATCATTTAGAACTCTTCAAAAATTTTAAAATTCTAGATATATCTTGCAATGCCTATATTTGAACATTTATTTACTACTTAAACTATACACAGATTATCAAAATTGAATATTTTAGGGTGATTGGGTCATGTTAATATAGCAGTAAGCAGAGGAACAGGGAGCCACCAAATTTATTCGTATGCTTCTTATGTGAACGAAGTAGATTAGATAGTGCTTAATTATTTAAAAATATTTTTGTAAACTCACATAGTTTTCAGTTGCATTACAAAATAAGTAAGAAATATTTCTAAATATTCTCTCCTTCAACTGTATTTTACTGTAGAATTTTAGGCCTGTAAAATGTGTATAAGATTTAGTTAAAATATTTTTGATTCTGCAATAGAGGTAAGATAGATATAATAGAAGGCTGGCTACTTAATGTAACCATCTCGAGATTCGCTCTATTAAAAATGAAATTTGAGTGCTGTATGTTCCAGTGTATAAGTTACATGAGAAAATCAGCATAGATGTGTTTTAAAAAGTGTTACCAATATATATATATATATATATATATATATATATATATATATATATATATATATATATATATATATATATATATATATATATATATATATATATATATATATATATTTATATATATCTATTTATATATATATATATATATATATATATATATATATATATATATATATATATATATAATAGCTTATTAGCTCATGGTTTCAAATAACAATGATAAATCATCAGAAATGGAAAGTAAATTGCCTAAAATGACACGCACAGAATAGTTTTGATTCCAACTACAAGGATTTTCCTGCTTTTGAAGGTGAGGTCTAAAATATGTTACCATTCGGTTATAACAGCATTATACACGTACTTTTGATGTTTTTATGAGAACAAACATTTTCCAGGGGGAAAATTTCCAATTATACGTAATTATCAATTTTATTTTGCTATCGAACCAGCATGATTAAAACTATTTGTATGTGTTCAAGAAGTGAATACATATTATAAGCTGAAAAATACATTTACCTAGCTCTCAGCATCGTATTATTGCTTCATTTTCAAATGAGTTAAGGGAAGGAAACTTTACTAACCACTTACCTTACAATTTTTTTAGAGCAAATTCTCCAGTTCTAATTATTTAGTTTTATACTATCATTCTGCGCACAATTTTTTTAAGAGAACAAAATTATGTTTACAATAAATTTATCAAATAAAATATAAAGCTGTTTTTTCAATTTGGTAGATTTATAAAATAACGCTATAATGGAAAGAAAGGGCTGAAAGATATAAATTTCATGGGGCGATTAAAATTTAAAGAAACATGAACACTTATACTATCTCTGATACCTATATGTTTTGCGAGTTTTCTTTCTCTGTGAATTGTATTGTTATCTTTGCTATTTACAACAATATCACTTTCAGTTTCTTGCTCATAATCTTTTCCAAATTCCTTTTAATCTGATTCTTCTTATACGTATTCATTTATAAAAATTCTCGTCATTATTTTCATGTAATTATTGTTATTTTAAGACAATTTTAGGACTAAACAAAACTCGCAGCTTTTCGAAACCCACATAAAAAATTCAAACTAAGAACTACTCACGTGTCCAAAAATTTAGGATAATGGAACCCAAGAGGAATTTTGTGTATCTCTACTAAAGTACCTAAGAGGATAAAATAATATTCCACAGCTGTTTCGAATAAAATAAGAAGTTACATGCTTCGTGGTGCTAGAACTACAGAAATGGAAAAAATGTGCTTAAGTGATAAAATTGTAATTTTTAGCTACACCGAGAGAAAAAAAAACAGATTTTTTTTTCTGTTTTAAAAGCAACCCAATAGGAAATGTGCTGGCCTCTGGCTCTAATGCAGGCCTCACAATGTACAGGCATGCTTCCATAAAGCTGCCTAAGCGTTCCCGTGGCAAGAAGTCCCATTCGCACACTAGATTAACATCTTAGCCCTTGTGCGGTCCATCTGAGCAGGCATGCTTCCATAAGGCTGTCCTGGGTTCCTGCCAGAAGTTCCTGGGACAGGAAGTCCCATTCGCACTCTAGATATTTTAGTTCTTGTGCGGTCAATCTGAATATTGTAAGGGCAACGTCCGAATGCATCTAAAGCATGTTCCATTAATGGTGAACCTACGGCACACTAAAGAATTTAGTTGGCACTCAGAGGGTCAGCTTTGTGCAAAGCAGAATTTGGAAGATCTTGAAATACAGTTAGGTTTCCAGTTTAATTCTGTTTAGAAACAAAAGCTAGAGAGTTGTTTGTTGAATTTATCTGGAATCTTATGAAATCGAGAGTTTATTGAATATAAACAACGAAAATGTTGAAAATAAAATTGTGAATAGGTGAAATTTCACAAATTTCTAAAAATTACTTATGGCTGTTTCGAGAGCGTTTCCCACTTACGAATGCGAATCTTTATAAAGAGACATGAGCTTCATAAATAAGAATTTCAGAAATAAACGGACTAATTCTGCAAATGTTTACTTAATATCAGTATTTATCAGCTAAAATTATATTACTCCATAACTGATATTATTTTTTGTTATTTAATATATATGAAATACTTAATTATTATTCCTGTCTAAATTTTGTTCTTTTACTAGCACAATACAAATATGTTAAAAATTAATAACAGTCTATTACTAAAAGTTATATTTAACCTATAAATAAACTAGCTGGTACGTCAAAACCTGAAAAAATGTTGCTTTTTAAATTTTTGGAACATGTGCACAAGAAAAGATTCGCTACCTTTGCTCTACTGAATCGAGATGATACCTTGCTGGTCAAGATTTTCCCACAAAACGTTACCCCATTGTTGTGGGCTCAAGTATCGATACTCAATGCGCCAGTGTAATTGGTTTCTACAGTGAACACGGGTCAGGAGAATGTACAAAACAGGGCCTCCTACGTCAACAGCACATGAGGCTAACCTCCTGCACAGTGTTTGTCTTAATACAACAGTTTCTGTTGCCGCAAAGAGGTCTTTTGCAAGTGCTGCTGATGTACTGTTGCGGTTTGCGGTGTGTTGTTATGGTCAGATATATCTGGCTTCATTTGCTGATGTGGTACGTGGGTAACCCGTCCTTCCTCTAAAAACCTTCTCCACGACTGTGAGATAGCGTTTGGAGGCCCATTACTCGTTCAATAAATTTATGTCCTATTACATTCTCCAAATACCTTCGTTCGGCCGTGGGGAACATTTACTGAGAAAACCAAGTACACAATCAAGTCTTTAATTCTTCAATTTTTTATCGTTTTTGCTGTGCCCAGAATGGGCATCAGGATCGGTGCTGAATGCTCCATCTTTTTGGGAAACTACTAGGTATTTGCGTAATCATACCCATTAGTGTACCTGGTACAAGTTCATTAACCTGACGACATGTGGGGCATATGTAATTTATGAAATCTCGATTTTCCTTAATTTCTGGACGTATGTGTAGTTTCGATCGAATATACACAGTTCATCATTAAAATTAGGTTGGTTGTGTTTATGGACAATTCCCAAATCCAAAGATCATTAAACTCTTTAGTATAATTATGAGAATAAAGAGAGTTCTCAAGAAGGGTTAAATGGAAGCGGAAACTGGAGGATGGTCAGTTTATCACAGGGTTTGGTTTGGAGCTCTACGGTCAACTTTTTGCTACACGAAAGCTAATTATACCGGGACTTACTGCTTAAAGCCGACTGGCTACAAACGTCGATGCCAAGAATGGGACTCTAACCCACAGACTCTGGTACCGAAACCCAGCGCCCTAATCATTCGGTCATCGTCCGGCTTTTATCACAAAGATAGGGAGTAAAAAGGTATTCTTTTAAGGCACGCCGAAGAGACATACCGAAAAACGAAACAAAATAAAAAAGATAAGCCGAAAAAGACCCAAATAAAAGCCTGGAGGGAATTTCCCGTGAGCAGTATTCAGCCGATTTAACAGTTATATCATTTTTAAGTTCTTAATAGAAAGTCCTTTATGCTAGATAAATGTATTTCGATTCTAAAACATATTATAAAGAACATATTTTTTTTGCAATGCTACAGTTTGAAGACTACTCACTGATGTACCAAACTGAAATATATGTGATTGCAAGTGCCATTTGGTTGAAATTAACCGTTACAATCACAACAAAAGTGTCAAAAATTAAGTATTTTAAATATTTAACATTTTAAAAGTAGATGCGAAAAGATAAAAAAAGATGATACTTAACATCAATTAGATATGACTGCGGCCTTTTGAAAACTATGTCTAATTACTATTACAGGGTGGCTGATAAATACTGTAACACACCAAAAAATAAGAGTTAATTTTAATCGTTTGGAAAAACAATTTATCTATCTATTTGTGTGATTGGCAACTTTTTGTAAACGCAGACGATTTTTGTTTAAAGTAAAATATGTAGAATATTTTTAAAGATGGAAGCCAAAAGGTTAATGGTTAAACAGCTTTTTGATCGCGGATTTTCTGCAGGTAAAATATTTAAGCAATTAAAATGCCTTGGTTTTAATAGGACGTTTATATATAGGACTATAAATGGATTATCGGATACCAATAGCTGTAAAGATCGACCAAGGTCTGGTCGTCCACGCACTGTTCGTACAAAAGAACGTATCAAAAGAATTCGTGAAAAGATACGAAGAAATCCACAACGTTCTGCAAATAAAATGGCTGCAGAAGAGAACATCAGTCGCAGAACTATGCAACTTATCATAAATGAAGACCTGGGTTTTCGCCCTTATCGCAAAAGAAAAGTTCAAGGTTTGACTACTGCACAAATAGTAAAAAGGTTACAAAGATGTAAGAAATTGCTGAACCGGCACGGTAGCAAAAGTGTTGAAAAAATAATTTTCTCTGATGAGAAGCTGTTTTGTACAGAACAAAGTTATAATGCTAAAAATGATGTTGTATATTCAGCAACCTTCGAGGATATACCTGAAAATCTTCGAACTGTTAAACGCTTTCAGAACAAGAATTCTGTTATGGTTTGGGCTGCAGTGTCACACAATGGAAAACTGCCTCTGAAATTCATCGATAAAGGGGTAAAAATCAATGCTGAATATTACAAACAGGAAGTATTGGCTACACGTTTATTACCACATGCTAACAGATTGTATCCCAAAAACAATTGGATATTTCAGCAAGATTCTGCACCGTCCCACCGATCCAAAACAACACAGGAATGGCTCCATGCCAATTGTCCGAAGTTTATCAAGCAAGAAGATTGGCCACCTTCTTCACCAGATCTAAATCCTTTAGACTATTGCATTTGGGGGATTTTAGAATCTAAAGTAAATGTTAAGCAGCACAGAAGTTTGAACTCCCTCAAAGCTTCCATACGGAGTGAATGGGACAAATTACCTCATAAAATGATTCGTGCCGTAATAGGACAGTGGCGTAAGAGATTATCTTTAGTAATCGATAAAGATGGCGGTCGATTCGAGTAAAATTATTTCATGGTAAACTTTGATGTATAATGTTCATAATATTGTTGTATTTTCCATTTTCTATTTCATCTGTGTGTAATTAAATGATTCGATATTTGTCACAGTATTTATTAGCCACCCTGTATTAATGTCACCCATATCGTATAGTGGTTAGCGTCGCGAGTTTCCACTGTGTGTGGACTCGGGTTCGAATATCGGCAAGGCATTTATGTTCTTGAGCTAGTCTCTCTTAATGATAATTGTAGTCTCACTCATATAGTGCTCCCGTAATGAACAAACCAACGAAATCACGGTGAATACGGGTGAATGCCCGCAAGGCAAG
This sequence comes from Dolomedes plantarius, assembly GCA_907164885.2. Classification (NCBI taxonomy): domain Eukaryota; kingdom Metazoa; phylum Arthropoda; class Arachnida; order Araneae; family Dolomedidae; genus Dolomedes; species Dolomedes plantarius. The sequence continues at coordinate 116,766,233 of OU015501.1, read as the reverse complement.
GTTCTGACACATTGGGAAAAAAATAGTCATGCCAATAAAATCGAATAGCGTATGTGAAATAAGGTATTACTTACTCGTTGACATGAATCCAAGAACTCCTCAATCGTAACAACTCCGTCTTTATTAAGGTCTAATTTCTGAAAGATATTAAAATTCACATCAATCACATGATAAAATAATAATGCAAATGATCAGCTTATCCATTTTAAGACACACTGCAAAATATACTGTTTTATACTCTATAACAAGATAAATAATTCAAGCAGAAGGATTAAACCCTAGAGTTTTATTCTAAGGACTTACACAAGATAAGGGAGGGATTTATATTTGAATAGTAATTATTATTCAAATATTGAAGATTTATCTCTATGACAATGAACATTACGTTTCGTTTTCATAAAGTATGCTTGGTAGATGCTTGGGAACCAATACTTTATTTTTATTTTAATTTGATGCATTTCATCCATATATATATATATATATATATATATATATATATATATATATATATATATATATATATATATATATATATATATATATATATATATATATATATATAGGAAGATTACGTAGGGGGCTAAATTATTACATATGAAAAAAGAGTATCCAATGAGAATATGATTTTTTAGTTGTGTTAAAACTAAATGCTTTAACTACTTTTTTAAAATATGATATTTTAGTTCTTAGCACTTGCATCATTAGTTGAATTTTTTTAAATTTAGTTTATGTATCTGGAAAAAAAGATTAAATTAACTAAATGAAACTTTATTGATTATTTTGAACGTCTGCCCTAGTTAATTCTGGCACCTATGACAGATGGCGTTATTTTTAGGTTGGGGACAGTAAAAAAAAAAAAAAAAAAAAACTATTCACTGTTACTGTGTCGAGAAGTATAAGACATATTATCATGCTATAATTTATTTAGGTCACCAAAAATAATTTATCCTTCGAAGATATATGTAGGTAATAAAATAAAAAATAAGTTTACAACAATTTTCTTTCTTAAATATCAAACCTTTTGAATAAGGAGTAACTTGATTTTCCTCCGAAATCCCGAACATACATAAATTTCAAGACATTCAGTTCATTTACAGTTCAACGGCTACAATTTTTTTATTGAAAATACTCAATAGTCTCTTTTGAAGTTAATAATAATAATACTGTCATGAGTATTAAAACTATCATCATTTTGAGGTTCATTCTTAGTTTTTGAAGAAATTCGAAATTTTTAACAGAGCTGTCCTGATTCCTGGGGCCACGCGTATACTATGTAAAGACTATTAAGGAGGAGAAATTATAAGAAGCCCTAGTGTACTGTTATTATCTGGCAATGGAAGTGTTTTACGGCTCTACTGGGGTTCTTATATATAGTTTAAACTTGGCTTGCCTCTTCATTTAGCTCTTCCTCGTAAGTCTTCGCTGCAACTTGGTCTTTTGGCAGCATGGATATGGATAGTATTGGTGCTTTTTCAACTAAAAAACACGAATACTATCATACAAGTGGAAATACTAGCCTTCAGCAAAGATTTAATGTGCTGGAAAGATGGAGTACATGAGCAGTACAATCCCTGATACTGAATGATGGTACGGTCAATTTTCAAGTTTTACGCAAACATGCATGCATACAAAATCCCCCCCTTCCCCCTAATTAAATCTGTGAAGTTGGAATCAGATGTAAATCCAGTGGTTTTGCTAGGGAAACTACTAGCTCAAGTAAACACAGTAAATCTACGGGAATCCGCAGTATACGACTACAACAGCAAAGGTTAGATTTAAACATCCGTAAGAAGAGAGATTCAATCAAGTGGAGGAAAACGTTGAATGTTATTTGCTCTTACTCTTTTAACCCTTAGGCCGTCTGCCCACGGAGCAACTCAAAAGAAACTGATAACCGACTCCAATCACAAACCAGTCCGTGATGAGTCGTAACCTATGTAATTGAATGGAGCCACGCACATGGCGCAAATGGTTACAAACCCGTCGGACGGGTTTGTGCCATGTGCGTGGCTCCATTCAATTACATAGGTTACGACTCATCACAGACTGGTTTGTGATTGGAGTCGGTTATCAGTTTCTTTTGAGTTGCCCAGTGTGCAGACGACCTAAAGGTATGTTTTCCTTGGAGCGACTATAGCGATGATCACGAAGCGATAATCTTGGTCCAATCGACGGGCCAATCGTGGGCCAATATCGACTATAGCGATGATCGCTCGAAGCAAAACGAAATAATACAAAATGACACCAAGTAGTGCTCTGCGATGATAGCTGAATTACTATCGCTCTCCGATCATCGCAATAGTCGCTCCATGCAAAACGTACCTTTAGGCCGTCTGCACACGGAGCAACTCAAAAGAAACTGATAACTGACTCCAATCACAAACCAGTCCGTGATGAGTCGTAACCTATGTAATTGAATGGAGCCACGCACACGGCGCAACTGGTTACAAACCCATCGACGGCGCAACTGGTTACAAACCAGTCGATGGGTTTGTAACCAGTTGCGCCATGTGCGTGGCTTCATTCAGTTACATATGCTACGACTCATCACGGACTGGTTTGTGATTGGAGTCAGTTATCAGTTTCTTTTGAGTTGCTCCGCGTGCAGACGGCCTTAGAGTTAGCCTTTTTTAAAACCATGTTAAGACCGTTATCATAATAAATGCAATTAACATATGCGTTCCTTTTAGTATCTTTAAGTTGAGCAATTTGGAAGTAATTTTCTTCTATAAAAAGCAAGAAAATTGGTCTTAGGCCATTATGTTAGACCAATTTCCTGGTTTCTTATGTGGTCTTCAAACCTTTCAGGATGGACGGCCACATCAACAAATTCGTGAGCTTACTCAATTCATATCTCTAAAATAATAGGTTAAAACAGTCTACATGCGTCTCTCTAAAGAGATGCTGGACACATATTAAGAAGTAGCATACTTTGTATTGTGTGAAACAGAAAATATAGAGTAGAAATATAAAACAAAATTTTAAACAGAATGATTGCGATAAGGTACTTGTAGTGAAGCAGGATTACGTGCCATCGCAATCTTTAAGAGGACTATTGCGAGTCATTCTTTTTATTTCCCTAAAGATTCATAAACAAGGATAATTGGGGATTTGTTAAGTCTTTCACATGCATTTCTATGAAAAATTTGCTTCTGTTTATATGGACTTAATAGGACTGCAGTTTATCTAATAACAATTTCAGGTGGGATTTCTTTTATTCATTCTCACCCCAGGCAACAAAAACTAGCACGCATACAATAAATAGCTTAGAGACATGTTTATGTTAACACTTGTTATTAGGCGGGGTCATAAAACCTTGGATCAACACACACACTACAAACTTATCTCACATACCATTTTTAGTGAATTTAAGTGATAAATAAGAACGTAAGGAAAAATTTCCCCTAAACCATGTATCTCTGCAGCTTGTGGTCTTTCTTCCTAATAGGTTTTCAGTATGTAAGCAACTAATCCTGCATACTATTTTGAAAATTTTATCTAATTAACTTTAATTTTAACTGTAACTGGTTGACTCGGCCTTTGAAGTTTAGTGAAATGTTCACCAATGAACTGCAGGACATAGGTTTAAGACCCCGAGTCAAAAGCATGATATTTGTTTCATTTTCTCTGATCATGCTCTCTACCCTAATCAATAAGTATTCTTCAGTCTTTCAGTCAGGAAACCAGAGGATCTCTGCTTCTCGTTCAAAAGAATATGTAGTCAAGTAAAAAATTAAAGATACTGAGGAACTCTTACTCAGACCTCATATACAAACATTAAACACGAAGGAATAAACTTGAAGTTTTTCTAACAAGCAGATGCCGCGTTTACTTTTCGATTATTTTTACAGTATTTGTTTGATTATTCTCTTTTTTTCGACAAGATTCAGACGTACCTTGGGAAATAGAAGCAACGCATTCTTGCTGTTTATTTTTACATACGTTACTTAACTTTTTCTTCGAGTCACAAGGAGAATTTCTTTTAGACGGAAAAAAATGAAATGGATCCTGCACATCTCGCTAAAATATTAGATTTTTTATGTTACCCGTTTATATTACCACTAAAAATAAATTTTGGAAATATTTCTTGGAATAAGTTAGGCCAACTTTTACGTATGAGAAATTTTGTTTCAGTTATTTCAGTCTAAGATTTCAGATTGTTGTAAAAAAAATGTTTGCTTCTACGTACACAAATTATAATTTCAAACGTGTTGCTAACCAGAAAATCAGTTTGCCTAGATAATATTAAGTGAAATTAATATATTCTTAAACTAAGCAAAAATCAAAGTTAAGCGACGATAAAATAGAAAATATTTGAATATTTTATCCAAAATAGCCAGGAACTGATAACATTTTAAAGAGAAAGATATCTAAACTAAATGCATTTTATATTCACCTATTTCATTTTCTTTTGCAATTAATGTATAAATTTACAGCTTGATAGACTGACCTATAAGTAACTCAATATTTTTAACTTTATTCGGAAAAATAAACAAAAAATGTTCCTTTTTTTTATCTTAGATAAAAGCTCTTAGAGCTCTTAATTCTCTTATAGCTCTTAGATATTATATAATTACAATTTTGACTAGTTGATTGTCTGTGGTGTTCGAATCAGCTTATTACTCAGCTTCTTTTCCTATTTTCCTAAATAAGGGTTCTTTACTGGTAATTTCTTCCTCATTAAAAATATTCTTCTATATGAGACTAGCTGAAAACCCGCGCTTCGCTACTGAGTACATTCAAATTAAATACAACGGTAAATGTATGCAATTAATGCCAAAAAAATAAATATATATATTTATAATAAATCAGACGATCAATATATACAATTGATTTAAAAAAATATTTATATATATATATTTATAAAAAAATCATAAGGAATATTTATTTTTTTTGGATAATATCCAATCGTCTGCTGCATTAGAAAGAAAAAATGTTTTTTTTTTGTTTATTTAGTTGTTACGCACGTGAAGATAAATTTATTGAAAGTACCAGAAAAAGAAATCACGTGATCAGCATTTAATAAATTAAATTCTAAAAATTAATCTTTAAAAATTCACCAAAAATCAGGAAATGGAGGTAAAAATTCGATAAAAATTTCATTTTCAAGGAATTTTTATGATCTTTCTTGTGATATAAATTTTATAACCCTCAATGTATTATTTTAAATGCAAACGTAAAAAAAGTTTAAAAACAGCTTAAAAATTTAATTTAAAAAAATCTAAGAAGAATTTTTGAAAAATCTTTCTTAGTGCACCCCTACACTATTAGAAGAATCGCCATGCAAAATTTCAGCCCTTCAGGTCCAGCGGTTTGGTCTGTGCGTTGTATGTCAGTCAGTCAGTGACGGAACTGTTTTATATATATACTAGCTGAAAACCCGCACTTCGCTACGGAGTACATTCAAAGTAAAAACATCGGTGAATGTATGCAATCAATGCCAATATATATATAATAAATACGACGATCAATGTATATAATTGATGTAAAATATATATATATTTATAAAAAAATCGTAAGGGATATTTTTATAGACAAAATAATGTATTTCTTTTACTGTATTTTAATATTTTTTTGGATAATGTCCAATCGTCTGCCGCATTAGCAAGAAAAAAAAAATTATTTTTTGTCTATTTAGTTTTTATGCACGTGACGATAAATTTATTTAAAGTACCAGAAAAAGAAGTCACGTGATCAGCATTTAATAAATTAAATTCTAAAAATTAATCTTTAAAAATTCACCAAAAATCAGGAAATGGAGGTAAAGATTCGAAAAAGATTTCATTTTAAAGGAATTTTTATGATCTTTCTCGTGATATAAATTTTATAACCCTCAAGTTATTATTTTAAATGCAAACTTAAAAAAAGTAAAAAAAACAGCTTAAAAATTTAATTTAAAAAAATCTAAGAAGAATTTTTCAAAAATCTCTCTTAGTGCACCCCTACACTATAAGAAGAATCGCCATGCAAAATTTCAGCCCTTTAGGTCCAGCGGTTTGGTCTGTGCGTTGTATGTCAGTCAGTCAGTGAATGAATGAATGAATGAATGAATGAATGAGTCAGTTACGGAACTGTTTTATATATATAGACTAGCTGAAAACCCGCGCTTCGCTACGGAGTACATTGAAATTAAATACAACGGTAAATGTATGCAATTAATGCCAAAAAATAAATATATATATTTATAATAAATGAGATGATCAATATATATAATTGATGTAAAAAAATATTTATATATATATATTTATAAAAAAAACATAAGGAATATATATTTTTTTTGGATAATATCCAATCGTCTGCTGCATTAGAAAGAAAAAATGTTTTTTTTTGTCTATTTAGTTGTTACGCACGTGACGATAAATTTATTGAAAGTACCAGAAAAAGAAATCACGTGATCAGCATTTAATAAATTAAATTCTAAAAATTAATCTTTAAAAATTCACCAAAATTCAGGAAATGGAGGTAAAAATTCGAAAAAAATTTCATTTTGAAGGAATTTTTATGATCTTTCTCGTGATATAAATTTTATAACCCTCAATGTATTATTTTAAATGCAAACGTAAAAAAAGTTTAAAAAACAGCTTAAAAATTTAATTTAAAAAAATCTAAGAAGAATTTTTGAAAAATCTTTCTTAGTGCACCCCTACACTATTAGAAGAATCGCCATGCAAAATTTCAGCCCTTTAGGTCCAGCGGTTTGGTCTGTGCGTTGTATGTCAGTCAGTCAGTGAATGAATGAATGAATGAATGAATGAATGAGTCAGTTACGGAACTGTTTTATATATATAGACTAGCTGAAAACCCGCGCTTCGCTACGGAGTACATTTAAATTAAATACAACGGTCAATGTATGCAATTAATGCCAATATATATATATATATATATTTATAAAAAAATCGTAAGGGATATTTATTTTTTTGGATAATATCCAATCGTCTGCTGCATTAGAAAGAAAAAGAATATCATTTTTGTCTATTTAGTTGTTATGCACGTGACGATAAATTTATTTAAAGTACCAGGAAAAGAAATCACGTGATCAACATTTAATAAATAAAATTCTAGAAATTAATCTTTAAAAATTCACCAAAAATCAGAAAATCAAGGTAAAGGTTCGAAAAAGATTTCACTTTGAAGGAATTTTTATGATCTTTCTCGTGATATAAATTTTATAATCCGCAATGTATTATTTTAAATGCAAACGTAAAAAAAGTTTAAAAAACAGCTTAAAAATTTAATTTAAAAAAATCTAAGAAGAATTTTAGAAAAACCTTTCTTAGTGCACCCCTACACTATTAGAAGAATCGCCATGCAAAATTTCAGCCCTTTAGGTCCAGCGGTTTGGTCTGTGCGTTGTATGTCAGTCAGTCAGTGAATGAATGAATGAGTCAGTTACGGAACTGTTTTATATATATAGATGGATTGAGAACAAGGTTATAATTTAAATTTGTAAATTTTGAGAGTTCCACATGAATGTAACGACTAATAAATATGCGCGTAAATGTTGCAATTACGGATTTTTTTTTCTTTTCAATGCGGAGGCACTTGCCGCGAAGACATTCGCCTATAATTCACCGCAGTTTTGCTGGCCACTTTATTATGGGGGTGCCATACAGGCGGACCAACATTGCCCCCCCTATGAATGGACAACACAAACGAAAGCATTGTTAGTTGCGCTTCGCCAGGATTTGATCTGAGCACCCTCAGCACCGAAAACCAGCGCTCTGTACCACAAGGCCGCCACGGCCCTGCAATTACGAATTAATAAATCGGTTATTTCGTTAACTCCGTACACCAACTAAAATACTTGATTCGTTGTTAAGGCTGCTGTGTACTAACCCTATTGGATTGGCTCACCTCAATGTTAACCTATGAAGAAAATTTGTCTTAGGATTTAAATATTTAAAAAAAATTTACTCCGTAATTGAGAAAGAAATTTTACAACTTGGGGTATTTTTCGTTTAAAAAAATACAAATGATATTTTTAAATTGAAATTATTCGGGAAAGAATCTGGTATAGTGTGTATAAAATGCTCATAAATTATTTTGCTGGACGAAATTTAGGAAATGAATCTTGTTGCAAGGTGCAAAAAAGTTCAGGCTATCTGAAAATTCCCTTTTTATTGGATTATCAGCATTTATGTAGCTGTAAATAGTACGCAAATTTTCCCCATAGGTTAACATTGAGGTGGAGAGACCAATAAGTTTTGTACATAGCAGCTTTAAGGCCACTGGGTAGTGCAGAATTGGATTCGTTCAGCTCAATGTTAACTTATGCAGAAAATTTCGGATGTAAGGATTTTTTTATTATACTCCATAATAAAGAAAGACATTTTTTACTCACGTACCTTCTTCATTTTTTAAAATAAACGTAAATAATATTTTCAAATTTGAATTATGCGGGACAAAAGTGGTATACTGTTTCTTAAACGCAAATCATTTCCTTTGGTGGGCAAAATTTCTAAAATGAATAAGATAATGGATTAAAAAATACTTTCTCCATAACGGAGTACAGTTTATAAAAATCTATATATTTAAGTTGCTAAGTCGACTTTTTGGGTAGTCAGTGAGATAAAGCTACTGCATCAATTTACTTCATTTTGGTCTTAAACGAAAGATTGTAATCTGCAGATTTGTCAAATTTGCTTTTTGTAACCGCAATTTCTATTAATCAGCGATAATTTACAATTAAAATTTTATTTCTGCGTATGCTCAGTGGCACGTTTAAATCTGGCTTTAGAAACTCACTGTTTCTGCGTATGCTCAGTGACATGTTTTAATAATAAACACGTTTATTCCGAGGAGTCTCTCTAAATCTCTCTCTCTTTGCCATTTTTATTTTTATGATAATTATGTTTGTAAAATATAAGATTAAACCTGACGGAAATTGTTTATTTCGCGCTGTTTAATTTGCGATAATTTACAATTAAAAATTGCTTTCTGTGCATGCTCAGTGGCATTTTAAAATCTGGCTTTAGATAATCACTAAGCACAAGGCCGCTTAAATACATTAATTTGTTTCTGCGCAATTGCGCACTTCGCTACGGAGTACATTCAAATTAAATACAACGGTCAATGTATGCAATTAATGCCAAAGAAAATAAATAAATAAATAAATAAATATATATATATATATATTTATTTATAATAAATACGACGATCAATGTATACAATTGATGCAAAAAAATATTTATAAAAAAGTCGTAACTGATATTTTTATAGACTAAATAATGAAGAAGAAAATATTCGAATTAAATCTAATAGGATATACTAAAGAATATAGTAGAGTCAATATAGTACAGTTTGAGGAAGACAACTTTCACTGTATTTTAATATTTTTCTGGATAATGTCCAATCGTCTGCCGCATTAGCAAGAAAAAAATATTTTTTTGTCTATTCCGTTGTTATGCACGTGACGATAAATTTATTTAAAGTACCATAAAAAGAAATCACGTGATCATCATTTAATAAATTAAATTCTAAAAATTAATGTTTAAAAATTCGCCAAAAAATAGAAAATGGAGGTAAAGATTCGAAAAAGATTTCATTTTAACGGAATTTTTATGATCTTTCTCGTGATATAAATTTTATAACCCTCAAATTAATATTTTAAATGCAAACTTAAAAAAAGTTGCTAAAACAGCTTAGAAATTTAATTTAAAAAAAATCTAAGAAGAATTTTTCAAAAATCTTTTTCAGTGCACCCGTACACTATAAGAAGAATCGCCATGCAAAATTTCAGCCGTTTATATATATACTGTTTTATATATATACTAGCTGAAAACCCGTGCTTCGCTACGGAGTACATTCAAATTAAATACAAGGATCAATGTGTGCAATTAATGCCAAAAAAAAAAATAAATTTATATTATAATAAATGCGACGATCAATGTATACAATTGAAGTAAAAAAAATATACATATATATATACTAGCTGAAAACCCGCACTTCGCTACGGAGTACATTCAAATTAAATACAACGGTCAATGTATGCAATTAATGCCAAAAATATGTATAAATATATATATATATATATATATATATATATATATATATATATATATATATATATATATATATATATATATATATATATATATATATATAATAAATACGACGATCAATGTATACCATTGATGTAAAAAAAATACATTTATAAAAAAATCGTAAAGGATATTTCATAGAAAAAATAATGTAGAAGAAAATATTAAAATTAAATCTCATAGGACATAGTACAGTTAATATAGTACAGTTTGAGGAACATTTCTTTTACTGTATTTTAATATTTTTTTAGATAATGTCCAATCGTCTGCCGCATTAGCAAGAAAAGAAAAATATTTTTTTGTCTATTTCGTTGCTATTACGTGACGATAAATTTATTTAAAGTACCAGAAAAAGAAATCACGTAATCAGCATTTAATAAATTAAATTCTAAAAATGAATTTTTAAAAATTCACCAAAAATCAGAAAATCAAGGTAAAGATTCGAAAAAGATTTCATTTTAAAGGAATTTTTATGATCTTTCTCTTGATATAAATTTTATAACCCTCAAATTATTATTTTAAATGCAAACTTAAAAAAAGTTACTAAAACAGCTTAAAAATTTAATTTTAAAAAAATCTAAGAAGAATATTTCAAAAATCTCTCTTAGTGCATCCCTACACTATAAGAAGAATCGCCATGCAAAATTTCAGCCCTTTAGGTCCAGTGGTTTGGTCTATGTGTTGTACGTCAGTCAGTCAGTCAGTGAGTCAGTTACGGAACTGTTTTATATATATAGATAGATGTGGGATTGTTACTTCTACTGTAAAAATAAAGATAACCATGAATAAAAAAATTTCCAAATTATTTTATTTACCCCAGAAAACTTCATACTCCTGATAAAAACGGAAAATGATATTGAGCCTGACCTAAAAGTATAAACTACAGTTTGGCTCTAAATTTCAGACTTCTTCTTTGTCACCCACGGCTAGAAGAATGCGAGAAAAGGAATGCGTCACGTATCATGATTGGATAAGTATACTGGGAACGTGAGAAAGAACTTCATGCACGTGACTCGGGAATCTATCGGATAAAAACAATTGAATATAAGAAATGTGATATGTATACTCATAAGAAAACCTTGACACTTTTGACCTTTTAAAAATGTATACTTGAAAATAAAAGATGAAAGGCATTCTTTCAAGAGGCCTTTAAATAGAGATAGAAAAATTAGGCGGTTAGATGTAGACATTTTAAAATGTAACACGTAAAACTTTAAGAGAGTTAAATAATTTTCGCTTTGTTTGGGCAGTGTTCTTTCGTTTTCACTTGAATTTGTTGCCCTATTTATAGAATATGTAAACATTCTTTTTATTTTTGCGAAGATGTTGAACGTGGAAAAAGAAGTTTTCCTTTTTTTTTGTTAAAAGGATGCTAATTAAATTTTCTTAGTCCCTTTACGTCTTAACTCTAGAAAATATTACAAAATTTCCCTTGAGATTCATGGAATCCACATTCAAATTTCATTGTAGATTATCATTTTGGACCACATTTTAAAAGGGATTTACTACTTTACTCTCTGTTTGTAGATTTCAATTAGAAGCTTATAAAATATTCCATTTTCTCGGCTTTGACTAGTTTCTTATGAAAATTTGAAGTCTAGATGCAAATCTATAAAAGAGCTTTAACTTATAGAGCAAAACAGGGTTTTATCATATTATAATAGCTAAAACCCTGGAACCATATTTCCTGTAATATTTCGTATTCTATGGGTAAAGTATGGCACGCTTTGATATATATATATATATATGACGGGCGTTGATTCTCGACCGTTGTATTAACATAGTTTTGCAGTGTGGTCGTAATTAAAGGCATATATATATATATATATATATATATATATATATATATATATATATATATATATATATATATATATATATATATATATATATATGACGGGCGTTCATTCTCGATCGTTGAATTAACATAGTTATGCAGTGTGGTCGTAATTAAAGGCACAGCTAAATAAACACATCATTAATTTACTTAATCTCCTTTATTCGTTCAACTTCACAAAAACACTCCTCCACTTTAACACACCGCCTAGCGCTCACCATTTCCATAACACGGAGCACCTCACCGCACGTCTGTTATCAACCAATCTAAATCCCGGTCTGACTAACTTACTCTTTGTTTTTCGCTGTTCTAACTACCCAGAAAATTTCTAGAATGCTGTATGACGTCACACCGAAAATGAGGCTAAGGCGGGGTTTTCCTGTCAATCAAGTCTGATTCTATTTTTAACTCCTCGCGGGTTTTTCCCCTTTTGACTGTTGCGCTTTTCGCAATGTGAAAAATAGTGACATTTGACGCCACAGAATTAGATCTGTTCTGAAGCCCTCTTTAAATTATTTTAGCTATTCTCCTTTATCTAAAAAGATTTTTAAACAAACACACACACACACACACACACACACACATATATATATATATATATATATATATATATATATATATATATGAGAATGAATTTAAAGTGGTAAACTGTATGCACACGCATAAACACGGGCTAAACTGAAAATCCTGTTGAATTGACTGTATTTTAGTCTTCAAAATAAAAAAATAGGATAACTAAGCACCGAAATAATAATAGCAAAAATGATGAAATATATGCAACTTATACAAGAATGTGTAGACATCATAAGAGTGATAATCAATTTGATTTTCTAACAGAATTTTCTAAAACAAAATAATAATTAAATTGTTAAAACAATTTCATTTTTGTTCCAACAGTCTGTGTTGATATCAAATGCAATGGAAGTAAAGATACTTTCGCAATTATAATTTCAGCTCTATAGTCGAATTGTGTGATTTGGCGTTAGAAACTGCAAACAGAGAATTACCTTACTGAATATTAAATTACAATGAAAAGGTAATACTTTAACAACATTTCAATATTGATTAATTTATCACAATAGGGGTACGAGGGAATAAAGCGGAGTATTAGGTCTACAAACTAAATTTACATCTCTTATTTGAATATCAAAAATGATTTATCATTTAAGAGGATTAAGCAAGCGTTAATAAACGAAATTTATTTTTAAAACTTTATAACATTAACTACATGTTTATTTCAACCATAAAAAATTCTGACTAATCAAGTCGTATATTTTCTTCCCGAAGGTTTCAAAAGAAGGGTAATATTAGCTTATAATTTCAAATATAGTCTCCCTTTTTAATCACCAGAACTAAAAATATTTTAAGACTTATCTGAAATTACTGTAGTTTTACCATTCAAATGTTATATAATTTAAAATTTGAACACTAACCTTGACTATCTCTTTCATAGGCTAATAACAAACGCATACTATTTGTTAGTAAGATCGCATAAAAGTTCCTGACTGAGAGACATAAGTAGCCCATGAAAACACGGTAAGAAAGACAACCTATGAAATGCAGTTGAATAACTTCAAAATACTCTGAATTTTGAACGAAAACTTACTTGAAAAACCCTGTCGACATGATCCCTCGTCGTGTGGTCTTCAATCATCGGTTCCACTGCTTTACCCATGAGTTCATAAATTGATTGTACAATTCTTGACACCTCGTCTTTCGTAATATAACCATCTCCGTTTATGTCATACAAGCTGAACGCCCAGCGTAGTTTTTCTTGTAATGATCCCCGAGCTAATACGGAAAGGCCAATTACAAAGTCCTGAAACATGAAGAGCAGTTGAATTGCACATCAAAGATAAATTAAAAGCATTTGAATCTGAAGTCATGGAAATACCGGGTGTTTCAAAAGTCGCGCACATCAACCTTTGTGGTTGAGTTTTAAAGACAGATGAATTATGTTAACAAACATAATAAAGGACAAACAAAGGTTGAACGATTATCTTTATTGTCAGGTGTCAGACATGGTCAAATCACAGTAAATGTTCAAAATTATGTCCGTTTTCCTGGACACACAATCGAGCTCTTTTTACCAGATTAGTCGACACTTTACGAAGTGTGTGAGAAGTAATGTCCGATATTGCATGAAGGATGTTGCTACAGCAATAATCCCCATACGCTTGATGAACTTAAGAGTAACATCCTTCATGCAATATCGGACATTACTTCTCACACACTTCGTAAAGTGTCGACTAATCTGGTAAAAAGAGTTTAATTGTGTGTCCAGGAAAACGGACATAATTTTGAACATTTTCTGTGATTTGACCATATCTGACACCTGACAATAAAGATAATCGTTCAACCTTTGTTTGTCCTTTATTATGTTTGTTAACATAATTCATCTGTCTTTAAAACTCAACCACAAAGGTTGATGTGAGCGACTTTTGAAACTCCCGGTATGTTATTAGTTTTTTCTAGAGACTTCCCTCATAGATTTCATTTATCACTGAACATTCATCTCTAGTTAAAATAAAAATAAATACATAGTTTATTCCGAAAAAATAACTACGGTGAGTCTTAAAATATTAAGAAATTCACATGGAGGAAAAAAAAAAGAGGCTTTTTGATTTCCCCAATTAATAATGCCTTTTTTTATCAAAAGAAGAGTTACGAGGTTTTTATAACGTATTTGAATTGTCTAATCATGTATAAATATATGATTGTCCAATCATGTATCAATATGGAAATGTTCAATCGTATAAAAATATATAACTATTCATTGGTTCTATAAATATATGATTATCTAGTCATATTATTTTAAACCTATGGCAATGCTTCCCAATGGCGGAATACTAAATTTTCTCCATTTGTAAGAATTGTTTATAAAATAGTTAATTTAATAATAAATACAGTAGTATTAATAAAGGAATTGTAAAATAAGCCAAAGGATTATTTTGATAATTTAATCAAAGTGTGTTTTGAAAATCCTAAAATTTTCAGCAAAAATTCAAATTTTTCTAATACGAATAAAATTCTTGGATTCCAAATTATTTACGAACAAACTTTAGGTTTCATTTGTGCTCATACAGCATATTATTACCTCGATTCTTTGTCGATTAAAGTCACATTTTAGAAAGGTGGTTGAAAGAATTGAAATTCTATCAAAAACATGCAGTTGCAGAAAACTGGTGGGGTGTTCAAAGGCTTTTAAGTTTAAGATTTCCTTTAATAACTGGGATACTTAAAGAAGATTTCGAGATATCAGACAGGGGTTCGACCCCCGTTCTTGGCATATTGTTCTAATAAGCTGTTTGTTATTTATGTTAAAAAAATGCTTGTTTTACTAGGTTAAAGTTTGATAAATTAACTTCAACTAAAGTGTAAATACATTAATTTTAATGACATTTGACGTACTTATCATAATCTTGAGTTGACATGATGCAGCTTCATACAAAACTTTCTAGTATTGTGGCAAGTAATTCTTGAACATACAAACTTATTTATTAACGAAAATGTACAGTAGTAGAGTTTCACAAGCTGATGGATTGAAATTAAGTTTTATATAAAAAAACTGAAATAATGTATTGAAACAGAATAAATAATGTACCACAATGTTATTATATCGGGTAAAACATTACATTTTATAAGATCGTAACAGAGAGCTCAAAACAATAAACTTTCAGAACTTTTAACCATTTATTTAAATCAGGGAATTAAACATCAAATCTCCCCTGTGGAACTATTATTATTTCTGACCACTTATAAAATGATATATAATTAGTAAATTTCTTGATACTGAAACTAATATATAAATACTTACGGTAAATGTTATTGCACCAGTGTTGTCGTGATCAAAAGAATTGAAAACGTAATGTGCATATTGTGCAGTTTCCGCTCCTTTAGGAAAATATTGAGCATAAATGCCTTTAAAAGTTTCTTCTTTCACCATACCATTAGGGCATTCCTAATAAAAAATATAACAGCAACAAATTGTTATTATATAGCTTAATAAATTCACATTCCATTATTTTGCAGTCTAAGGGCAATCTCAACATCTGAGGGAGTAATTATGCAGATTATTCATCAGAACTTTTAATTCGCATTATAACACCAGTTTTACAACGAGAAAATTAAATATTCTTCAAATTGTAGTAAAATTCTGGGGACAATATATATTTTATACTCGTTTAAGGATATCATGGCTCATTTTCTGGGAAAGGTTTAAAATTATTTCTATTAAAGAGAGCGGGGTTATTGAAAATAGCCTTTAAAAGTCAGTAATCACTTTAACGAAGACGAAAGTTATTGACTAAATTTTATTAAACTGGAGTATTTAGAGAGTTAAGAAGAATATGACATGAAATCGCTTTCATTTACATATTAATTCCCGAATACAAAGCATTGAAGAAGTAATAAAATATTTTATTGTATTTTTTAATAATGAAACATGACTTTCAGACATTTTGAAAATGATCTGAAGAAGGGAGTAAGAGGTTAGCACATCTATTAAGAGAAATGAAGGTAGCGCGGGAAGCAAGTCATTTTTTAAAGAAAATGTTTGAATGTGTATGACACAGTTGTTGTCCTTATAAATTTGCTGTTATTTTTTGTCTGTCTGATATTTACAATTTATTCAAACATAGTTTTTTTTTACACTTAACTCAAATTAGTTTTAAATTACCCTTTCGACCCATTTGTTTACGTCAGAGCATGTCTCTTTTGTAAATGAACTGGAATTTTTTTACCAGGTTAACACTCGCCTGAATAAAGCGCAGATTAAATTTCGAAAATTAACATTAATATTAAATTTGAATATTATGATGATTGGGAAATTTTTTATTTGAATATTTATCATAAATAATTCTCGCAGCTACTGTAATTTATAAAATGTGTATTAGAAAACTGTATTTGTATTTTATCAATTTCCCTTCAGCTCATTTATAGTTTTCAGAAGAATAAATAATGAACTCATTTGACTATAAATAAAGCTTAATGTTAGATCTTGTTTGCTGAACATTCATGAGATTAGATTCTTGTTCGGGAAAACTTATCTTCTAACGTAAATTTTTCCTTAAAAATGCTGCACAATATTTGAATGGAAAACATTTAAAAATCTTATAAACATTTTTCTAGCAATTTTCTCATATACAAGCAATTCGTATTTGAGAACATAAACAACAAATAATTTAACTGTGTCGTAGATAAAATCTCCTTTTTTTGTAGTAAGACAACACAATTGTTCCTCGAAAATTTGTACGGTTTTAGAATTTTGTCATGTTTGCATTTAATTTAAAATTCTGTGAGTTTTTAATGTAAATGGTAAATGAACAAAATACTTTTCAGTTGAAATTCAATCTTTAAAAGATTAATTTTTTAAAAGAATCATGTCATTCGTTAAATTTTTGAAATAAGACAAATTTACAGTACACAATGACTGAGCTTTAATACTTCAAAACATACATTAGACACTGCTTATTATTATCACACCAATAATTTGAGAATACCATAATATTAATTGTATACCAACACTAAACAATAAAAAAAACTGTAAAAATATGATGCAAATTGACAAATATAAACAGAACTACACTAAAACCATGCACACTTTTGCAAGATTTTAATTTAAAAGTAAAGCCTTGAATAATTCATTATTGCTGCATTCATTTCCAGCAGTTTTTAAGAAAAAATTCAGTAAAAAAAATTCTTTACATTCATAGTCTTCCCATTTCTAATTTGTTTCACCTTCTGGCTAAAGCTGTTTTCTTCTATGTCATCCAAATGGAGGAATGCGCTATTCTTTAAATTCCATTAAACAATGCTTTTCTAATCGCATATGATCACTTTCATTTATGACCTACCTTTAAAAAACACCTACATGTTGAAGGCAAAAGACAAAAAATATTCAGGAGCATTTTGATTCTGTTAAGGTGTGTTTGAAAGTACAATAATTACAATTTCCCTATTGATCTAAAATGCAAACCGACAGGATATCAGCAACCCGATAAATAAATGTACCCGAATAATTCAATTAACTACGATCTTAACAGAAACTTCTGAAAAATAAATTTACTACATGATCCAATTTGGGTTATGTTATACGATTAACAGATTTATTTCAATCCTTTATAACAAAAGAAAGTCATAATCATGTTAACCTGGTCAACCTTTAGTCAACCTGGGATTATATAAAGTCGTGATAAACTTTCAAAGTTTTGTCTTTGATTCAATCTATGTCAATCGAAGGGTTCTTTAAATGGTGACTCCTTTGTTATGTGACCATACATATTTCCTATTTAAAACGTTTTAACTGTAACGATCGTATCATTATTCTCGCTTTTATCAGTTTATAAACAAAATGCGGCATTAAAAGGATGTGCAGCTGGAATGATCAGTTGATTCCATTGCTAACAAAAGCATTATCTTTTATTTCTGCCGAAACCCTCTCTAGCTATTAAGATAATACATTTATAATCCCTGAAACGCATTATCCCCGTATTCGGTTTTATCTGATTAAAAAACATTTTAGGTCTTGCGTTTTGAACTCCAATAAAGTACAATACCCTAGTTTCTAAACAATAGATGCCTCTTTCTGTCTCCACACCCGTTTGTTGCTAAATAATGCAGATCAAAAATGACCTTTTATCTTGCCAAATAGCCAATACTTCCTGCTTTGAACTGATTGAAGCTTTGCGTGTTTGCAGACGCTTGGGAAATGCAAGAAGATTAGTTTCAAACATTAACTTCGAAGCATCTTTAGGGAATTATTACAGTTCTCAATGTTCGTATGATTTACGGTGACTATAGTTTTATTGCAAGAAAGTTGTATTAGTCGGTATGTAGGTTAGAAGGAAGTACAATTGAATTTGGTTGTAGCATAAAAAATTTCCATTCATATTTTACTTATTAAAATTATGAGAAATACATTTATACGTATGACCCTTTTCTATCT
This sequence comes from Dolomedes plantarius, assembly GCA_907164885.2. Taxonomy (NCBI): domain Eukaryota; kingdom Metazoa; phylum Arthropoda; class Arachnida; order Araneae; family Dolomedidae; genus Dolomedes; species Dolomedes plantarius. Next base: position 116,747,410 of record OU015501.1, on the reverse strand, counting down.
CTAAAAATAGATAAAGAAAGAATAAATCACGCAATCAATGCATGTATAAATAAATTGATGGTTTATGTTATTTTCTCTAACGCGGGAAACTCTTGTCTTTTCGAAAATCACCCTTTCCACACCACAAACTGGTGATTTATCAGAAGTCAAGTGAATTTTACTAATTGTTCCTTAAAAGAGAATTTTTGTCCGCAATTAAGGCCATCGGTGAAAAGAAATCGAACACTAAGGTATCTCGATATAAAAGACAACAATCAATACTATTTATTTAATGTGTTTTTCGAGTACCAGGGAAATTGCATAAAATCTTATAACAATAATTCTCTAACCATTGGATTATTTCATTATGTCTCCCAAATTGTGAATACAGGAACTCTTACAAACCTGCGATTACGTCAGTTCTTATGAACATGTATGTTCATAGGAAATTTAAAGTAGCGACGAAGTTATCGATAATCAGAAGCAAGAAAATTTGTTGAAATCAGACGTACATGAGAATGGCTATCCACGATTAGAACGTTTCCTTAAAAAACTATAATGGGATGATTACGGGATGTAACATTTGACGCATTTAAGTTTGCTTAATACAGCTAACATGTTGGCAAAAGCGTCCCTTTAAATAACTTTATACCGAATTGTGAAGCATCTTTGTAGAATCGCAGGCTACTCGCTTTGCAGTGTTCCAAGGACATTTCAAAACACAATTTTTATCTACAGTTTATGTTTTTTGTATAATCCAACAATTAGCTTAACTTTTTGCGTTCTAGAAACGAGTTTCAAATCGTTGCTTTTCGTCGTACATAGAATATTAAGTAAATTTTGTTTATACAGTGAAATTGTTTGGCTTCTTTTTTAATGGCGTATCTTATACATGAATCAACATTGCTCGCTATTAAGGAACAACTACGATAGACTATGCGTTGAATGGGATTCGATACCAGACCCAACGACTGTACCTAGTGATGTTACCTACCACACAATGAGGGTAGCGTAAGATTAAATCTTGTAAGGTATACACAAGATTCGATTCACAAGAATAGAACTTTTGAGTGAATGAATTAAAGAAGCTGCTTGGGATATGCTAATTTCGGCATGCGCGCTTAGTATAAATACCATGCAGCGTCATTAATAAAAAAAAGGTGGTTAAGGTTGAAAAGGTGTTATCCTGCGCTAGTGCTTAGCAGGCCCAAAGTTTACATGGCAGTACTGCTGGTTTGACTCTCTGCTGGATTGTGAGTATTCGAAATGTGTATTTCTATTGAATGATAATATATATATTCCGTACAAGTAGTACGTATGCTTATTACTGTAAAAGCCAATTATATATGTGCAACGAATTCAATAAACATTGTTTCATGTATAAACTGTGTTTGTTTCAAATTCAAACAGAGTGCCACTTCAAATTATATACACCCAAGTCTGGTAGAAGTGAGCTAATTACTCTATAATCTATTAAAATTTTAATTAAGTAAAGAATCACACATTTCTACATAGCAGCAGGGAAAGCGCAAGTGTCTTTAGAGCAATTTGTAAAATGCCTTACATTTAAAGCAAGATTTAAAATTAAATTTAATGAATTTTAAAATTTCCCACCTCAGGTTTAAGTTGTTATAAATGTTAAATTTTTAAGATTCTTCTAAAATTTTAATGTAATAATTTATATGTAAGAGTTCTTTACATGTGAAATATTTTTCTACCATGCTGGTATTACTGATTTTGCTGGAATTATAAATTTTAATGCCATAATCCGGAAAAAATGGTTATAAGGAATATAATGGCAAAAATTATTGTAGATTCATAGCCTCAAATTAATTTACTAAATACTTTTGATCAGTGATGTTTAAAATGATTTTCAATAAATGGAACTAGTAGAATAAAATAATTTAACATAGCTTTTAAGACAAAAATTTATGTTTAATATATATATTGCTAGGAATTAATCTTTATTTGTTTATAAATGTGAAAGCAATTTACTGATTAGTGTAAAAGAATTCAACAGTTGTCTCATTCTCTTAAAAAGGGATATCGAAAATAGATAAAGTAGATGAAGAATTTTATGAGTTAAGGCTATGAATCGAAGCAACTATTGAAAAATAATAACAAATTACAAAGATTTTTATTCTTTTCTATTCCTTTTGAAGTTTTAGGCATTTTTCTAATTAACTGAAACTGTAGGGAATATTATGAAATAACTGTTAAGTAAACTTTGATGAGACCTTTGAAGAGAAGAGCATAGTAATCACGTCTTAAGAAAAAAAGTATTTTTAAATTTTTTTATACAACATTTTAAGAATATTTCAAAGCAGTATTATATGAATTATAATTTACAATCTATATTCAAAAGAAACCCAGTGAAAATATGAATAGTTATGGGTACTGCATTAAAATGTATAAAGTGTTTAAATTATAATGTTACAGATGTCATAAAAATATTTTAATTCCAAAACGCTGAAAAGGAATTTATTACAATATTAGAATATTCACATGCTTTCAGGATATGTCAAATTTTATTGTAAAGAAGCATTATATTTTAACTACAAATATTGATATACTGCACACACGATTTGCACTGCACTTCAGTATATAATACTAAACTTGTTTGCTACTACTACTAGAAGGGTATTTCACTATGTAACACACACACACATTTATACAAAAACTGAAAAAAAAAAACTAATGAACTAAATGGCTACTTAATTGTATGATTTGGACTACAATTTGTACCTAAAATAAAATCACAAGCATAATTACACTCCTACAAAGACATTGTCAGTGAATGCTTTTTAAGTAAAACATGTCTCAATTTTCATAAACTTTTAGGAAAATGTATATTTCGAGCCATATTACTATATATAAGCAGGGCGCAGTGGCCCGGTTGGCAAAGGCAGCGAGTCAGTGATCTGAACGTCCCTGGTTCGATGCCGGTCGCTGACAAATCCACTGCCGTGTACACTAACCGAGGCTGGTGCACGGAAAATCTATCGTGGCTGCGATGTCCTCCAAGTTTTCAAATTTACCTCTGGAGGTGCGGGGTCAAGTGTTTCTGGTCTCGTCACTTGACTCGGTTCAAAGTTACGGGACCGGTTCATAGGGGCGAAGCTGGTCCACCTATATGGTGCCCCCGTAATAAAGAGGCCAGCAATACCGCAGTGATAACAGGCAAATGTCTAAGGAAAGGCCTCGACATTAGAAGGGGAAAAACTATTTATAAGTAAACAACAAATGACTGGATATTTTGATCTTCACTTAATTAATATAGTTTAGTATTATTCAAGTGCAATAATTAACATTGCATGAATTTCTTACAACCTCAAGGTACATTTCCTTTTTATAATTTATTTTAAAAATAATTTTCAAAGCACATAGATATTTTATACATATTAAGAAGCAAATACCTTAACTAAACTATTACATTCCAGCCACTCTGAATAAATTCTTCACTATTGGATATCTTATTATTTTATAAAAGTACAATTTTAAATTTAAAATGTGTTTACCCATATAACAATAAAGATAAAACACATAAACCAGAAATCAAGTTATAATTTTAGGTTTATTATGATGCCAGTTAGGAAACAATAAAAATTCCCCTCATTTGTTTCCGTGAATTCTATTAATTTGATAGACACTAGGAATTTTTGAATCGCATGGAAAGTCATCTATACAGTTATTTTGGAACATCTTTTAACACTGATAAAAGTTTTCGTGCTTGCGAAGAAACATTGAGACATGTTAATTTATATAATTTCTTCATATATTCAGACTAAAGCTCAAATTATGTCGAATGTTTCATGCTTTCAAACATTCTGAATGAAAGGTGAATGACTGTATAGGGCTAATGATTCCAAGCATCTACAGAGATTGTTTTGGGAATGACCGAGTTATTCACTCATGTCACAGGGGAATCTCTTACCATCAACTGCAACCACGTTCCTTCATCTTGTTTCTGAGAACTGACGATACCTTAAAGGATTCAGAATCACAAGATTTCAGGTTTACAGAATTTGATGACTACAATATATTGACTCACTCTATGTTGAGTACGTTACTCGTTAAAAAAAGTAATTTCTTATATAGTATATTTCATGCAATCAATGAGGCTGTTATATAATTATGCAGGAAATTAAAGAGTTTATGAATAGGAAGACTTATATACATTGTTGAAATTTATTTGTGAGCAGATTATTATTGTGTAGTAGCTCCTCTGTTAAAACAGTTGTCATTTTACTTTTCGAACTTACAATGACTTTATTATTACATTAACGTATTTCAAATATTGTTAAATTTATATTTAAAATGTTAAATTTATATTGTTAAATTTATATTTAAAATTCTAAGTTTAAAACTGTTCTTGATATTAAAATTTTAAATGAATATATTAAGAAAAATTTAATATGATATGATTGAGTTTAAAAACGTCTACATTAAACATTTTTACTTGTGTATAACATAAATATCAATATCTTACAGCTTGTTTTTGGCATTTTAGAGTTATGATATTCGCAATGATAATTATATTGGTAATAAGATGGATTTATAGAAACTTTTACAACATCCTTTTAGAAACAAATTACATTAATCTATAAAAATTATCTCCATCTCATATATAAACTAGTTCTCTAACCATAGATATTGTACGGATTTTTAGAAATATGCCTATGCATATTACACCAAACCGTAATTGTCTTTTAAACTCTTAAATAAATAAGAATATTAGAATGAAGTTTCTTATATATATTGTTGTTTCTAAGGCCCCTGAACTAGATAATGCTAGACCAGGTCCTTGAATTGTATTTTAAGGATTGTCTTTTAAGATCCTTTAATTGTGTTTTAAACTCTTAAATAAATAAGAATATTAGAATGAAGTTACTTATATATATTGTTGTTTCTAAGGCCTCTGGACTAGAAAATGCTAGACCAGGTCCTCGAATTGTCTTTTAAGGATTATCTTTTAAGGTCCTTTAATTGTGTTTTAAACTCTTAAATAAATAAATAAGAATATTAGACTGAAGTTACTTATATATATATATTGTTGTTTCTAAGGCCTCTGGACTAGAAAATGTTAGATAGGTCTTTGAATTGTCTTTTAAGGATTGTCTTTTAAGGTCCTTTAATTGTGTTTTAAACTCTTAAAGAAATAAATAAGAATATTAGAATGAAGTTACTTATATATATATATTGTTGTTTCTAAGGCCTCTGGACTAGAAAATGTTAGATAGGTCTTTGAATTGTCTTTTAAGGATTGTCTTTTAAGGTCCTTTAATTGTGTTTTAAACTCTTAAAGAAATAAATAAGAATATTAGAATGAAGTTACTTATATATATATATTGTTGTTTCTAAGGCCTCTGGACTAGAAAATGCTAGACCAGGTCCTTGAATTGTCCTTTAAGGATTGTCTTTTAAGGTCCTTTAATTGTCTTTTAAACTCTTAAATAAATAAGAATATTAGAATGAAGTTACTTATATATATTGTTGTTCCTAATCCCCCTGGACTAGAAAATGCTAGACTAGGTCCATGAGGCTCTGTCGTATGAGCAGAAGGGAAGCAGCAGTGTCCTGATCGTCTGCAAGCATGCTGGCAGGGATACCTAAATAATCCACAATATGGGAAGGATTCGCAGAAGCAGCAGAACAGGAACAAGGGGGAAAGACCTTAGTAGACTCGTATGCATATATTGCGATGTCATATCACTTACTAGAGTTTCATTTGGGAATTACAGATGAAAATTAGCTACTTGAATTTAACTACGTGTTCCGCTTGCTAATTTACAATATAGGTATATTATGAAACTTGTAAGTTTGTAACTATTTGAAACTATGTAAATTTGTCTGCCCCGTTCTTTGTACAGAATTAAATAAGAATAATTTATATGGTTCCGGTTTTAAATTCATAGTTAATTTAAATGCTGTGAGTATAAGATGATCGTAAAACACTAAGAAAAAGAAAATTTAGTTGATTTTATTCTTGGTACTAAGAGAGGTTAAAAGAGGCTTTTAAAGTCTCATTAAAATGCGCAAATGCATATTTTAAGTTAGTAGAGACTTTAAAGGTTACGAAAAGTACTTAGTAAGTTATTTTAAAGATCAATGCTAAAATTATTATGCAATAATACCCAATGAAATACTTTTTAGTTAATTAAAGCAAGTAGTCTAATAGTGTCAACTCTTTTATGACTGCTCAAGAATGATGATATTTGTACGTTTTGAGAACTCCCCTTTGTGTTTAATCCTATTTTAGAAGATGAACTTTTATCTAGAAATTAAGGGATTGAAATTTCAATAGAATTTAAACCAAAATGCGTTTTTCATTTGCATTATACAGTCACACATGCTATCTTACGTTACGTTCGTGGATGAATGCTAGACAGTAACCTCCAATTAGGAAATGAAACCCGTATGATCATTTTTAAAGAATTTAGGGAAGTTTATCGTTTCTCATAAAGGTTCTTTGTCTAGTTTGGAGGGATGCAGTTCCGATCCAAAGCACAACGGCTCAACAGATCGTCTCTTAAAGGCAAGTTACTTTCGGCAGATGGCACGAAGTGTAAATAATCACATCAGAATTCATTCGTAACAGTTATCCTCACAAATTAGTGATCCACATTGTTTAAACAATGGAAATTTTATAAGTATCTCACAAGCTGTTAACTTACGTTAGACGTTTACATTACTTCTCCATATAGTAAATACCTCAGAGAAATGTCCAAAACGTTAGTTGAGAAAAAATGTTTAAATATAATCAGTGTCATACTTTAGAACGCATGAAGTACGCAAGAGATATTTACAACTTTACTCGAGGTAAATGTATTTAAAGGATCTTTGAGTCACCGATTATTTATTTTAAATGGCTAGTGTGTAGTTGAATAATGATTTTTTTTCACGGACGCATTTCCTAAATTAAGAGGTGATACATTTATTTTCTCATTAAATGAGATTCTAGTTATCACTTTTCATCCTTCATTTATAATTACCGATGGCATTAGAGGTTAAACTGGAAATTATACTCAAATCACTAATTTAAGCCTTCTTTAATTAAAAAGACTGATGACAAACAGACTGTTATCAATGAAATATTGAATGTGAAGTATTTAAGTTTAATTGTAATACTAGACAATCAGTAATTTGGTTTACGTTTCTCCTTTAACCTCATTACGTTTCTCCTTTAACCTCTATTTCAGTACGACTAAAATCCTTGTAAACCGATATCTACCCATTTTTGTAGAGATTTATGTGCAACGTAGTGATTCGATAATAATAATTTCGATTAAAACATGCGCTATGTGAAGTATTACTCCTAACATAACATTTTTGTAAATTATCCAAAGTCAATTGCAACAACTTAAAAATGCCTTTTACAACTGAATCTTTTAAAAATGGAATCAATAGTTTAGAAAGATTTTAGATCATTTAGATCAATGGATTATAATAATGAAATTTACAATACTGAAGGTTACTTTAAAAATAATGAAGGAAAGCTCTCAGTATTTTATTGATAGGTTTGACATTTTCATTATTATGTTCATATTGTACTTTATTTTTTTCAGGACATAAGCGAAATTATTTTCAAAAACTTTAAAAAGGTTTTACATTTCTTTAAAATCTCTCTGTATTTATCGATTTGCTTTTGTCATTAATAATAGATAATTTGGAGTTATTATAAAGTATGTAATTAAGGACAAATGATAAGTCTATCTCTTTTTATAACCAAGATTTCTTTTATGAATTAAACGATTTTATGCCTTTTATGTTACTCACATGAGAAGAAATGAAAAAATAGTCATTTACCTTTACTAAAACAATGAAAATAGGCCTGATATAATTCACACATGTTGCTGCTCAGTAAATAAGCGATCTAGAACTATCAAGTCTATTTGTCGAGTCATTGTTTCAATGTAACGATACGCAATATGTAATATTTTCACTGATATATTCATTTCGAATGAAATAAATAACGTGCAAACATATGTCAATAGTGTAAATTTTATTACTGTTTACACATATATCTGGATTAAACTTAAACAATGTACTCAATCATAGCATGCAGTGTGTAGATGCATACATTATGCGTTGGTATTGTAGCATTCATTAGGTACACAGAACCGTTGTTATGGACAAGTTCTTACCTGTTTGAAACCTCTATACATTAACTGCAGCTCCCTTTTGTTGAATTTAGTTAACTGGCATAACGTATCAATTGCCTCGGGTTTGTAATGAGAATGATCTGCATCCATGTCTTCCAATTGACTGTCTAACACAAAGAAAAGAAAACCGATTTAGTATTTATTACCACCAAACGATAGTCTCAGTTATTTCAGTTAGAAAAAATGCATCACATATCTACAGTAAATGTAAACACATTAATTAGTTTTAGGTATATTATGTAAATTAGTGCATGTTTACACTTTGTTGCAATATTTACTTACTATGCTTATATTTATCACAAAATAATAGCAGGAAAGCTAGGTTTCTAATCAATTTCACGGGGGCAAAGTAATTATTTATTTGTTAGCTTTAGCAAAATTCCATAAAGGTTTACGCACTATGAACGTTTATTCACAGTCTTTATCGCACAAGTTAATTATTTCGTAAAATTATGTTAAACGTAGTATATTTAAAGAATCTGCATTGTTCAATTTAAATGATCATTTAGTTCTTTAAAGTAATTTATCTCGTTAAGTTCATTGGAAAGGATCATAACGTGGACAAAGATAATTTTTTTTATTTTTTTTAAAATTTACTTTCAATGGCAAGCAATATACAAAAAAAAAACAAGATAAGAGGTACAAGAAAACAAAAAAACAACAAGAAAAAAAGGTAAAACGAAGAAGGAAACAGGAACGTATCAATTTCTCAATGCTCTTGCCTCCAAATATCAGTTACAGAGATCTCGAGCAACAGTGTCTCACAGGTCTGGAATTGGGAAATGTCCATAACTTATAGTTTATCACAGATAGTGCAGAAAAGACTTTCTAGAATTATCAAGCGGCTCAGACATTTAGCTAAGCTCTCATGACCAGTTAAAAGTAGGTACAGCGGAGAAGCAAATCTTTGAAGAGAGCCCTCGGACTCGAAACAAGAGCAAGGGATTTCTTCAATGTACGCGATAAATTATGCAAAAATGGGGCAGGAAATGGAAACGTCATAATCCCATTCATAAGAAAAAATTATGTTTTCCCTTGTTTACTTGTTACTGCTTACATGTGAATATATTATATAATCAAGTAGTTACATTTAATGCTCAGACTTGACGCATTATTGAAATCAAAATTCCCCTATAATTAAGTACGTAATTATTGATGCTTTCAGTTTTCTTTTCTGAGTTTATTTGACAATATTGCAAAATTTTCATCTGCATTGGTTGTTATTATTTGACATTTAAAGGAGTGAAGTTGTATCTTTCAAAAACAAAAGAAAAATAAAAACAATGAAAATACGTTGAATAATAAACACTTTTTATAACTGTTGTAACCTTAATTTGTGAGAAATTACTAAGAATGAAATATTATTTATCGTAGTAATAAATGCGTTAGAAATAAAGCTTTCGGAAAAGATAGTTCTTCTAAATTATTGGTTGATTTAATTGAGATGAGAACATCAAACATTTTTATAAAGATGGATGAGTTTTAAAGCTTTTCATATTTTTTCATATTTAAGAGAAACAGAAAACAGCTTTTCTTTCGAGTGACCAAGTTTTCCTCTAAATTGTAGAATACTGACATTTCTGATTATTTCTCAATTGCATATCATTTCAGTCCCACAATATTTTAACATGAATTTAACATCGTGATACTTTATTAACAGAATGAAAATACAGAGACTAAGGTCTCTCAACAGGTGGAACATGCTTGACTTTTTTCAACTCCACAATAAATTAAAAAGAGGATGACTAGATGGTTTGAACTATTTAATAGTTCTGCATCAGGCCGAGGAGAATTGCTGTGATTGCCGCAATGATCAATTTTTATGAACCATTGCTCCTCGACTTGATCATGAACTATTTGGTTTGGTTCGGTTTGGAGCGCTACGGTCAAAATTTGCTACACGGGGGATAATTATACCAGGACCTACTGCTTAAAGCCGATTCCGAACGGCTACAAACGTCCATGCCAAGAGTGGGATTCAAACCCACATACTTTGGTACCTAATACCAGCGCCCTAGCCTTTCGGCCAAAGTCCGGCTTCATGAACTTTATTTTTCGCCAATGCGGAGGCATTTGTCGTCAAACATTCGTCTATACTACGCCGCAATTTTACTACCCATTTTATTGTGGGGGAACCATATAGGCGAACAGCATTACCCCCTATGAAGGGACGACACGAACGGAGGAATTTTTCGTGGCGCGACACCAGGATTCGATCCGAGCATCCTCAGCACCACTGGACCGCCACAAGCCCACATGAACTATTAGACAGAAACATGTAGCCCCCCTCTTTTTTCATTGATTGTGGAACTGAAAAAGTGTTCATTACGTATTTGTCATCCATTACTGCAGGTCATAGTTGACAAGGTTCCTGATACATTGAAACGGGGTTTAGGTATCTCTTACCACATATTGCAAAGGTCTGTATGGGCCAGTAAATTACTTCCTCCTCTCCAAACATTTTTCCTTGATGCATGGACTATGCATTTGAGGTTTTCTGACAGCGACACGTTAAGGTAAGCTTATTTTCTTTTTTAGCGTTTTCTTCATAAGGGTACTATAGCTTCTGTCGATTGATTTGGGATAATGTCGTTCTATATCAGAACATATTTTGCCATTATCCGCCTCTGATTATTTAATAAAAATAGTCAATTTAAACTATATAATGACGCACAAGCTTTATTAACTTAGTTACAACTCCGTGTGCCTCTGATGAGACGCTTTGATAGAAAGCAATGTTTGAACATGAATTAGCGCGATATCTAAGTCTGCATCTTATATATTTTCAATGTTTTCAGAGTTTTGAAATTATTTTGCACACATTTTATAAGAGGTTTTAATCTGCGGAAAAATTTCTTTATGGCTGTATAATTCTACCATAATAATCCCACTTAATGCAACAATTGTGCTGCAAAAGTAGAAGTTAATAAGATTTGTATAGCAACATTTACAAAGGTATTACATGCCCAATGCTGCTTAAGAAGTTATATACGGCAATGGTTTATATAATCACAATAAATGCTAGAAGTAAACATGAAAACGAGAGGAAACATGATCTTTTCTACCAGTTCGTTGCTAGTTATTTATTGAACCACACGCTCTGAGGCCAATCAACTCATAACGTCATTATTTTCACTGAAAAAGAAATTGTTTTCCGAGATTGTAAAATTTTTATTATTCTTTAATATACGATATATTTAAGTTTGTAATCATGTTTTTACTCAAAGGAAATGCCATATCTGTCATTCACGATTTTTTAATTGAAAAAAATTGCGACTAAACAAAATTGATCTACAGAAATATTATATTCATTGAACAAGACATGATGAGTAAGGAAACCATAAGAAGCACGGTAGTTAGTAAAGGGGAAGGGATAATATTTACTGTAAAAGGAAACCAGTGGTTATACTAGATGTGATGTGTGATAATCTCTCTGCTGTTTAAACTAACTTACTAAATTCGGTTAACTTATATTTCCTGATTTCT
>OU015501.1:116718283-116733283 GCA_907164885.2 Dolomedes plantarius | reverse complement strand
TATGCAAGACAATCTAGAATCTTTATCGTATTCGACATTGTTATGACACTAGCTAGGTGTTTTGTACCTTTTTTCAAAATAGCGTGTGCGTGACCTAAATTTTCCCCATTAGGCGCTGTTAGTTTACGATAAGCTTCAGAGGATGTTTTGTTTGTTGTCGCTCAGTTTTTAAAAGTTATATATTGCCCCACTTTTTAACTTAGCAACACGTGACGACAAAAGTGGGAAATCGACACACTGCATAAAATTTCCCAGTAAACTTTTCTAACCATACTAGTTAAAAACTTGCTTTAAAGTATTCGGCATATACGTTAAATTTTTGTAAATTTTAATAGATGCGGTCTAAAATATTGTATTTAAGTATCTGAAGACAAATCTGACACACGACTAGAAAAAATGACCTCTTCAAACTGTGTGTGGTAGAGAATTATCTATTTGAGTGATTAAATTTGCTGGAACTGACGGGTATAAATCCCACATTCAATTCAGTTAACTTGATTTACGTTTCTGAAACACAGTCTCGTGTTACTATCCATATCTTGCATATGTGTTACGTTAAAGAATTATTGTACGGTAATATTTACAAACAGCAGATGTTTAAGTTTATCTGGTTACCAATGAAATGCAAACAGCTTAATTCTTGATTTATATAAAGAGTAAAGATAATTAGCAGGCTATATTTATAATCCGCAAAATGTATATGAATTAAGCAAGAGTAGACATTTAAATTAGACATTTAAATTATCTCAGCTTAAGAAAGAAACGAGGTACAATATGGTTGAAAGGAGTAAAAAATGGAAAAAAATCTCAGGGCTTCAATTCATCAGCCTTTAAAATCATTCTTTTCAAATAATTCAGCTTTTAATCTTTGTAATCAAAATGATATTTTTGCTATTACTATCTTTCATGGGTATAAAGATGAAACTTCTAACCTCTGGACTAAACTTTTAAAAGAATGCTTTGAATAATATTGATGAGGTGCTTGAAATTTCATCGAATACCACCGGAAAGTTTTCACCACTATTCGAACTCGTGTATTTCCCGGTGTTCAATATATGAACCCCATTCTAGATGGAAAGGTTGAAGAATTCACTTTTGCAAACCAGTGAAAAATCTTACGGAGGAAGTAAAAAAAAATAATAATAAAATTATTTGTATCAAATACGTCAGTTCAAAAAACAGTTTCATTTTCTCCTGTTAGTAGCAGAAACAGTTAACGTAAGATATGTGAAGTTCCAGTGAGTTAAAGCCATGCTTCTTACAAACATTCTTCACCCGCGAAGAAAAGCAAGCAAGCTAAATAGCTTTTCAATTCCATATCACAAAAGCGTAAATAATATATTTTGATAGAGGATAAAAGAATTTGTTAGAAAGTTCCCACAATGGAATATGATAGAAGTTTTATTCCCTGAAAGAATTACATTTGTTACAGAGTATTGCAGACTTATCATTTATTTTTCGTTTTCTTCACTGTGGACTGTTAGCCTAAAATCTTTGGCAAGATAAACTTACGAATGCTTTCCATAAAATTTTCAGAGTAAAATCATAAATGCTTGGGGTAGAATAAAAGAGAAATGTTTTAGAAAAATAGAAATTTCCTTTTGTAAACTTACTCAAACTCAGTTTCTAAAATCCGTTGCGTTCCAGGAAAGTATTTTCTAACCTGGATAAAAATCACGTCCTGCATTGAATGTTTTTGTAAAGGAGTTCTTCGAAGAAAATTTCATAAGCTTGGAACTAAATTCAATGAATCCCAAATCTGAAAATGAGCTAATATTAGATTTTCCTTTAGAGAATGCGATGAGTAAGAGACTAACAAAGGACGTTTTCTTCGTCTATTCAACTACAAGAAACAAAATTGCTCTTTCCGTATATAAAGAAAGTAAATTGCCTTTAAAGTACGTTACAAGAGAAATTAAGGAATGGATCATATATTTAACAGATGGAAAGGTTATACCGCATTAAATTCACACTTCAATTTTGGCATATAAGGATTCTCACGAAAATGCGGCATGTAACTGGTGATGTTCATAACTTAATAAAGTACCAAGAAATGTTAAAAGTTGTTAATGTTGCATCTATAGAAATAGTGCATCATCCAAGACCTTCTTAATAATAACAGAGCCTGATAAAATCTTCATGTAATGATGTCTTTAAATCTCGGAAAAACTTGAGGGAAAGTGAATTTGAAAGTGATGGAAAGATAATAGATTGTATACGCAAAGTAAACCAAAAATTATACTTCACAAACATGGTAAAAAAAATACTTCATGGACATTTTATATGGTCGGATCGACAAGCGCCAAATCATTTAAATTTCCCAAATCATTTAAATTAATTTTCTTTTTTTCCCAAATCATTTAAATTTCCTTCCGTTTTATTTAGAACATAAATTATAGCAATTTTAAATATTCCTTGTTAGCCGCTTTTCAGAACCGGAATTATTGTTCTTGTGATCGAATGTGATACAAATTATTTCTTTGAGTTTTGATTACGTAAAAACCCTAAAATTTGACTATGTACATAAATGAAAACAGAAATTGCATTTTCAACTTTATAAAATATGTTTATAGATCTGGCAAAAGAGTAGGTTCTCATTTCCAGAAACGCATGATGAAAACTGAAAGAGATTTGAACAGGCTAAAATTTTCTTATGGAACTGCTGTTCGCAGCAATGTTGATCCTTTACAAAGCCTGAACCAAATTTTTAATGTTTCTTTATTCCGTTTTTCCTCTAATGAATAAAATTAGATGATTAGGTAGTACCATATTGTAATAGAAAATTGGTTTTATCATCACTAAAAAGTGGACCTGCACTAAAGAAAATCATTCTAGTTTAACAAATTTATCCAATTGTCATCATGCAAATATAAGAGTTAGAATCAAGGGAATGAAAATGGAAATAAAAGTAAGTACATGAAAAAAACGAAATTAGTGCGTTTGAATGGGAACATATAGTTTCGAAATATAATTCATTTCGAATTATATTTCGAAATATAATTAATTTATTATTCAAATATAATTCAATATAATTCCATTCGAATTATCATCGAAATATAATTCAATTCATTATATATCATCAAAATATGATTAATTTCGAAATATCCTTCATAAGTATATGAATCTTCAGAAACATCGTGTTTTGGTATCTATGATTCAGTAATTCAACTAGTATAAAGGATAACAAAATATCACTAATCCTTTTAAGAAGCTTAATTTGTCCCTTCTAAGATATTACAATCTTAAAAATTTAATCACTGTAATTGCAAGTAAATTCAAGATCCTGTTTGGCAAGGAAAAGCCATTAGAAGAAGAATAGAAAGGTTTCAAGAGAATTAATAAATAAAACCAACACCTTTGGTTCAGAAAACCTCGAAGCGGAATCAAACGAACTTGGGGGTTTTTAGGTGAAAAATATTTTAGGTCTGAATTGTTTATAGCTTTTATGCAAAATGCAATTTTTTTCTTGTAGTATACCTCTGAATGTATGCTTTAAATTTTTAAAATGCTTTTGCGTATGGGATGAAGACTTTAATGCAGTTTTGAATTAAAATGATCAAAAACGTTTACCATGAAAAATGTTTTCAAACCTTTCATCTTGTTCACGTTTTTTCATGGCTGACACCGAGGTTCACTTTTGATTTGAACAAAATATTGTCTTAGTAGTATGGATGAATACCTGAACTGCTGTTTCTTAACGATAAAACATTTTTCGTGGGGGAAAAATGCATAGTTCTTTTTAAATTATGACATTTTGCTTAAACACTCCTTTTGGAGTGTTTTCCAAGTTTTACTTCTTATATATAAAAATAATAAGTTTAAAACAATATATTATGTTTTAAAATATTTTTAGTGACTGTTTAGTAAAACAATTCATTAGTATTTTTTTTCCAATGCGGAGGCACATTCATTAGTATTTAAAAAGATCATTTTTAAAAATGACAAAAAATTGCTTTCGAAGATCCATAGATACTTTAAGGCTATTTTATTTTCAAAGGACTTGAACCAGGCATTTTGATTTTGAGTAAAAATTTCAAAAATAAATTTTCAAAACGCAAAACTAAACCTAAAAAATAGCGTTTAAAAATCTACATTATCAACAGACTACAAAAAACACTCCCCACAGAAAAAAAATTGAGGTATTTCAACATTTTTTTAGTGTATGTTGAAGCCTAAAAGGTGTCGAAATATTCATGCAAGAAAAGTAAATAAAGAATAGGATTTGTTTAAGAATTTTCCAGGAATAGAGAATTTAAAAAGTTTTATAAATAAATGTCTAGATATAATGGCTTATTCAACAAAGGATAGCTAGATAACAAACGTTCTGAGAGAGGTGTTTCTTCAAAATGTTGTGAAAAACGTTTATTTTAAGCTGACGGTGAAAATGCCAAGTGGTGTTAAGGAGACTGTGTCAGTTAAAGAACGTATTTTTTACAAATATTAAATGAATAATGTTGATATATATATAAATAAATAAATAAATAAATATATATATATATATATATATATATATACATATATATATATATATATACATATATATATATATATATATATATATATATATATATATACATATATATATATATATATATGTATATATATATATATATATATATAGTATATATATATATATATATATATATATATATATATATATATATATATATATATATATATATATATATATATAAGAGTAAAGTGTCCTATTGTTGGCACTGTTCTAGTCAGTGGCACTTCTGGATGTTTTTTGTGTAAAGAGTAAGATTTATAATGCAGCTGAGATGTTACAAAAAGCGTAGAAAATTATTGCATGAAATTTGCTTGTTACATTTATTATTTTGTTTCGTCAACAGGCTAAACTGTTAATAGTTGCTAGAAAATCTTTACATGTCAATAGACGTTCTGTTAATTTACACTTTTTATTAAGAGGAGTAAGGAATTCATTGTAAATTTTACGTTATTAACTTAGATTTATAGGAATAATAACTGATATTATTCATAAATAGGTTGCGAGTAGCTCTGTCTTTATAATTTGATGATTTTTTGTACTTACCCTTAAAAATGTACCTAATTATAGACCTTTTCCTGAGGTGCCAGTTACTGCATTAAATTTAGTAGTCTCCAGTGGTTTGCAGAGAGTGCCAAAAACTGGTATTTTAAAATTTTCATTAAAACTCACTGTAAATTTTCCCCTACCGTAGCTATTTCAGGAACATTTAATCTTACCTAGGTTTTATGACCAAAAAAAAGTTTTACCAGTTGTTGGCACTGGTGTCAAGTAAGGAATTATAAAGGGCCAACTATTGGAATTTATTATCTTCTAATAGCCCTTTTTCAACACAAAGAATAAGTAATAATCCTAATTTATAGACAAATAAATGAGCGATAAATATATTTTTAGCAGCTTGTCAGCACACAATAGCCACTTGTGAAATTTACTTTTATGAATATTAAATATGCGTGGACCTACTTTTTATAGTTCCTATTTATAGTCTATGTATTAATACATATTTTCCATTTTTTAAAATAAATTAATTATAGGCTAAGTATAACATTTTATTTTGTGGATTCCAAATAAATTTTCAGAAGCTCAGCTGAATTCTCCTAAATAAGCAGTAAAAAATACTATATCATTCATAACCGCAAGCAAAACATTTAATGTACCTTGGGCTATAATTCAGTTTTGATGCAGCAACAATTTTACTAAACCAAAGCATGGGCCAGTACTTGTGTTAACGGCCGATTAGGAATATATTCTTGCCTAACTAAAACAAAATAGTCATTCCTAGACATTAGTTTGGACCTGTCGCTTTTTCTACGTGCACCGATTTCACAATTTAACTCAAAAGGACTACATAGGTTAGTATAAAGATGGGTGAGAAAATCTAAGATACAAACTAGGTGGCAATTTACCCAAAAGTCTCAAGACGGGATAAATCGTTTCACTGTAGATGCATTCTATCGTGTCCATGTACCAGATGAATCAGATGAAGAGTTATTTTTGTGCCACATTTGTTACAAAATACAATACGAGTTAAGTGAAGATTTTTAAATGTGTTTCACTATGGCAATGAAGTTTAATTTTAATTTAAAAAATAGGCCATGAGGAAACTACTAAAATGCTTATTATTATAGGCTATGAACTTTATCTAACAATTTTCATGTTTTTGTAATTTCTTAACTTAAGAGAGACCTGAGTTTTTTCTATTACTGTATCACCTTCACTGAACCGTATTCATACTGTATTTCTCAATTTTTAGTTTCAGTATTTATAGGCCTATTTCTGTTTTACTCCACCTCATATTTTTTGCACTGTATAATGCATTTGGTTATTAAGTTTTCCTCTTCATTATTGTTTACTGTTATTATTGCTACTATTGTTCTTTTGATCTATAAATTATTCCTGTATGTTTTGTAAAAGAACTGTTCAACAAAAATAAATTTTGTAGTAAGTAAAAATTTATTTATCCTCCAACAAATAATGGTATGAATATCATAGAACAAAAAATGTAAGTCTTAAAATAATGATAAAATGTATGTCTTTAAGAAGATATTGTGAAAGGAATAAAAATAAAGCTTAAGAGACTGAAAATTAAAAAAAAAACTTATAATGCCAACAACTGGTTCGACAAGGACCAACAACTGAGTAAACATAGCCAATGACAGGGGATTTTGCCATTGTTTTGGTTTATGGGATGGTTTTTATAATTTATTGTTTCGGAGTTATTATTCCTGTACAGGAGTTTTCGGGGAATATTTATGGAACAAGCTAATCCATCAAGATATTTAAAAAAATATTATTTGATCCTCAACACCCAGTTTAAGTAGAACATATTCTTAAAGTGCCAACAAGTTGGTATTCTACCCAAGTATTTTATACTTTTCCGATAATGATTGTTTTTCTAAGAAAAAATTTTGTTTGATTATTTCCTATCATTTCGCTAATTTTTTTTGCTAATTTTTTTAACATTGGGCCGGAAATATCCGCCATTTGTCACGGGCGTGAAACGCCAAGTGTAAAGAGTAATAATCGAACCTACCGCCCCCAATCTTCAAAAATAGCACTCCAACCACAGAGACATTCAAACATGCTAGAGAATTTAATTTTTGCATAACGTCCCTTATGATCTAATGTTCTGTTTTCCGTTTTCAAACAAAGTTAGGGCTAAAAATACTTTTACTCTGGAGTTTTATATTTTAAGAATTCTCCAATAAATATTTCCAGCTTGAAATTTAACATCGTCCTTCTTTTTTCTGCTTTGAACTACGGTTTAAAATACCACTACTTAAGAATGAGAGATTTCTTTTTGGCCAGTCAAAACATAGACTCGCTTAGCTGTCATTTTGAAAAGCATTTTAATTTTAAGCTTATAAATGTCATATATACCGTATCTTTTTATCTGCTACCATATTTCTTGAATTCTAGCTAAAGCCTCCCTCTCAAAAAGGTTAAAAATAGAGAATGTCCTTACGTGAGGAGGAGAAATGATTTGTTATTCAGAAGAATAAATAGAAATATTTTGCATTTTACCAGAGCAGGCAGTTTGGAAATGTTTCAATAAATAAGAAGCGAAAAGTGAGTAGAAATTTTGAAAAAAGCACAAATGCCTTTACTCATTGTAAAAGAGGGAGACTCCATGAAAATTGCGTAAGATGAAAGACAAAATGTCTCTAGTTTCATATTCTTGAATATTATTTTATATACTTTTGAAACATTTTCCATTACATTTATCTATCTACTAGAAATTCGTCTCAGTTTACGTGATAATGATATAAATAATTTAGACTAGTTCTTAAACAACACAAAATTACGACTGTAGAAAATAAAATTCTGTATTGAATTTCATATACTCTCTACTTTGTGCTTTGCATTTATTACAAAGACTTTTATGCACTCCATTTTTCATTGCTGATTACTCTTCACCCTTATGAAAATTCAATATTTGTTTCAACACAAATGTAAAGCCTTAAATGGGAACACATAACTTCTTAAAATCTATAATGCTCCTTAGCCTGACGGCTAACTAATAATTATTTTGAAACATGTAGCTATCCCTTTGCACATTTTGTGTATTTTAAGAAGTTGTGTGTTCCTGTTCGCGGTTTCCACAAGTTTCCTGTTAGTCATAAAGCCTCTAATTATGTATTTATGACTCTTGTTTCGTGATATATTTCCCCGAGTCTCATAAAGTTTTAATTCTAGAGTAGAAACACCCAAATGGATCTTCAGCGGTAGTTTTGAGATCTGTTTTACCATTGCCATCAACGAAACTAATACTTATAAATTCTAACATTAGACACATCATACTTTCCCATATTCACTTAGAGCTGAGGTACATGTCGTGAACACCAGGGTTCCATAGATTAACTTGGGTTAATTCTTCACCTCTTGAGGGAAATTTCTTAAATGTATCTAATTTCTGTTTTAATTAACATTATTTGTTTAATTTTTTTCTATTCAAGTTGCGCTATCATTCTTTATTTCTTATAAAGGGACTAAAACTTAATGAAATATTTGTTTCCAATACAGCAGCAACAATCGTGAGGACATTTGCCCATGCGCATCGCAGAGTTTGTTGGCTACTTCACTGTTTGACCACCCTATAAGTGAATGCCCACTAAGTAACAGCTTGTCGAGCTAACCTCTGTTCAAGGCTAGCGGTAAAAATTTGTCAAATAAAAAACAAGTCCTCATCTATCATCAAGTTACACGAAAATAAAACAATACATAGCATGATGGACATCCTATTAACCATTTCTGTAAAGAAATTTCCTTAAAAGCATCTATTATCAAAAGAAAACTTAAACATTGAACAGAAAAGACATTGAAAAAATCTCAAGACCTTTTCAGTGTGAAGCACCTGCAGTCTTCAACAATTGCTCTAAGGACTGCAATCTTTGAGAACATCGTTGATAGTATGAATAGTTCGGAAAATGATGTTGATGGATGTGAATAGTTTTCTGGAGGCTTTTCAACAAGTATTGATTTATCTACCTTTTAAAGTTTGGACAGAAGAAGAAAGACCTACACCAGGAGCAGTTATTCACTGGAACCTCTGCACTTCAAGATTCGAAAACAAAAAGCGTTTAATCCGCTCCCAAAATTTGTACTAAACATCATTCTGATGAAAGAACATTATTCTTTTTAATGTCTACAAAACATTTTTAAGGTCGTTCATATATTCGGATTGCGCCGTTTATCCGACTTAGCTCATTTTGAGTGGATTTTATAAAATCCCCTAAAAAGATCAAAGGTATTTAGCTCGCACATCAATATTTTCTACATTTTTAATTGGCTTCAAGAAACTTTAGAAAAATTATTCTGTTTTCAAAAATTACTTTTATATATTTTTTATACTTTTCTATAAATTTTATACTTTGTAGATCACAAAGGATAGGTTTAATGCTATAACAATGATATTATAACTCTTTTTAATAAAGCATCGATCAACTGGCGTCTAGAATGTCATCATTTAGATTTTACCGTAAGTACCGGCAAGCGAGAAGTTATATACTTCAAGGTTGCGTGGCACGTGCTTGCAAGATAGTGATAGTAAATAAAAAATTCCATAAGCAAACAATATATAACTCATAATTTGCATTACCCACTTCACAATTGTAAATATTGTATTTCCTTTCATATACACTTGGCACGGTTTTGAAGCGGATTTCTGTCAATCTATTTCAGCTTAGATGACAATGTAGAAAACTCTATCGATTTGAAAATAATCGATTCCTGTATCGGCTTTTCTGAAAACAATAAACAGAAGAAAAAATCAACTGCAGTTCCCCCCTTTTGTAACTGAAGGAGATAGTTCAACATTTTATTTACTGAAAAAAAAGTTTATATATATCTTTTCACAGAGTATCTTTAATTTAATATTAAAGATCGTTTTTATATAGTGCTTCAAATGTACACGTTACAATTTAAATGCCTCTCTTGCATTTTCTCTTGGATAAAATATATGTCAAAACGTAGGTTATATATTTTCGGTAGAGAGACATACTAAGCTTTTGAAGTAATAATACATTTTTTGAAAGAATTTTATCAATTTATTTACAATATAGTTAACTTCTTTAACCCCCAAGAATTCGCATGAGGGAAGAAGAGTTATGGCTTCTTATAATTTGATATTTTTACGGAAAAAAAGAAATAATTTATCAAACTTTCATTTTTGGATGCTTAATAGTCGTATATAAAGTACTTGTTAAAAATCATGTGCTCCAGACATCCTAAAATAAAACACAATATATCAATATATTCTTGGCAACGACTTATATCCCGAAGTGCTTTTATCATACCAGAAAATATAAATATACTAGAGATAAACGTTGAAGTGTTGTGAGCTACTTTAGAACAACAAGAGAATATGTCTCTCGAAAATAATTTGAAGCATAAGAGTTGAACCTAAATCACGTAATGTTACTGAAGTTATCAGAGGCTCTAGAAAACTTTGAAAGGAATTTACAATATAAGGATATCTCATGACGCCGGGATTCTTGAGAACAGAGCTCATGCTCCTAAATCCAGAGATATGTTGTTCAATACCCATTCTAGACTGACGGTCGTTACTTTAGCGCTCTACAGTTGGCAAAGAACTATGGTTTATTGTTAGGAGTATCAAAAATTCATAGCGGATAAAACAACAGCATCGTTCGACAAAATAAATATATTTTAAATGGATAACACTGTTTGTTGTTTACACAAAATCTTGTACATTGACCGCAAAAATTTAAAAAAATTTCACGTAGTCACTTCTAACGAACCTACCTCGAGTTATTTGCGTAGGATTACATATCGTTGCTTACCTCTTTTGTATGTATATATGTATGTATGTGTTATGTATATATCCATATATATATATATATATATATATATATATATTATATATATACTAGCTGAAAACCCGCACTTCGCTACGGATCACATTCAAATTAGATACAACGGTCAAAGTATGGAATTAATGCCAAAAAAAATAAATAAATGTATATATATATATATATATATATATATATATATATATATATATATATATATATATATATATATATATATATATTTATAATAAATACGACGATCAATGTATACAATTGATGTAAAAAAAATATATATTTATAAAAAAAATCGTAAGGGATATTTTTATAGACAAAATAATGTAGAAGAAAATATTCAAATTAAATGTAATAGGACATACTAAAGAATATAGTACAGTTAATATAGTACAGTTTGAGGAACATAATATCTTTTATTGAATTTTAATACTTTTTGGATAATGTCCAATCGTCTGCGGCATTAGCAAGAAAAAAAGATACTTTTTTTTTGTCGTTTTAGTTGTTATGCACGTGACGATAAATATATTTAAAGTACCAGAAAAAGAAATCACGTGATCAGCATTTAATAAATTAAATTCTAAAAATGAATCTTTAAAAATTCCCCAAAAGTCAGAAAATGGAGGTAAAGATTCGAAAAAGGTATCATTTTAAAGAAATTTGTATGATCTTTCTCGTGATATAAGTCTTATAACCCTCAAATTATTATGTTAAATGCAAACTTAAAAAAAGTTACTAAAACAGCTTAAAAATTTAATTTAAAAAAATCTAAGAAGAATTTTTCTAAAATATTTCTTAGTGCACCCCTACACTATAAGAAGAATCGCCATGCAAAATTTCAGCCCTTTAGGTCCAGCGGTTTGGTCTGTGCGTTGTATGTCAGTCAGTGAGTCAGTCAGTTTCGGAACTGTTTTATATATATAGATATATATATATATATGTCAAAATTTTGATGCATTTTGGTACTTTTCTGTTTCACTGTTTACTGCTTTCCCAAGCGATGCAGACTGGGATTTGCACGCTGCCAAGATTATAACTCGCGACGACGGACGGTTTTAGCGTTTGAGATTTTGTCTTCAGGAGGACCGTTATGGAGGAACGTAATCTTACGTTAAAAATGGCGGAGGAATGACCGAGAGGAATGAAATTCATAGGTCTATAGGTCAGAATGCTGGCACCGATAGCCGCCCTCACACAGTATTGTGGCTTAGCGTTTCGGGCTTGAGTTCGAATCCGGAATAAGGCTTGGTCGTTTTCGTGTCGTCCCTCTCATAGGGAGCAATACTGGCTCACCTAAATGTGCTCTCAATGGTACTCTCATAATAAAGTAGTTAGTAAAACGTCGCGGGTCTTGATGGGCCAATGTCAGAGAAGGACCTACCGTCAGAGACGAGTGACTGCCGCATTGAAAAAAAATATATCCACAGACACGTGGTTTAATTCTCCTTGCAGACGGTCGTCAGGATTTTTTATTGTCCTACATTAAAAATTCTAAAGACAAATAAGTAAAATAAAACAAAGGAAAGCTGTACAAAATTTCATAGTCATAGCTTGCAAGGAATATCTTTTAAAAGATGTCAAATTACAATGATGTCCATAATGTGGGAAAATTCCCTTCAAATAGACTGAAAATAAAGATCTACAGCAGGGTACGCAGAGCATAATACAGAGGCTGTTCACACATTTTTTAGACGATGTATATTGTATTCACAAAACTAAATTACATAAAATTCTTGTGTTTTAAATGTTCTATTTGACATCCTTTATTCTGAACTATCTTTCGACACCGCAATTTCCAGGATAATAATGCCTTTTGAACTGTCAGAAGAGGTATTCTATCCCATTCCTCCTGAACAGCTTTCCAGAGTCCTGTAAGGGTTTTGGGACGACATTTGGATAATGCAGATTTTAAAAGTCCGAAAGCACAAAAATCCATAGGTGATACATCGGGAGATTTAGTAGGGATATCAGTGAAGGGTATGGCCTTGGTACCAGTTTTTTGTTCCATTTCTTTTAGGAAATTTACAGTGGATTTTGATGTGTGACTCCTAGCTTTGTCCTGATGGAGTCTCACAGATTGATGGCACTGTGGGTAAAGCGATGGCATTTCATTCAGAAAAATTGGCGATAAAATATGTTCCTGATAGTATTTGGAGTTAATCTTGACATTTTTTTCCACTCTCTTTATTTTTAACTTACCATTATAAGAAAAACCAGCAACAATCATGAATCGCTTAGAAAAACTTTCTTTCGATTCTTTGAACCTTGTACTTAAATTTTTTTCTCCCCTTTTATGATAATAAATGGCTCTTTTTTTGTTGCAATCATTTAAATACACCCATGATTCATCTATTGGGACAATTGTTTTCCATTTTTCTTTGGATAAGTGTTTCTCATATAGAATTCTGCAGCGTGTCCTGAGTTCAGCGATATGATTTGGAAGAAGACGATGCACATTGCGTTTTTTCGCTTTCTTAAGATTTAAATCAACGATTATCATTTTGTTTACAGTGGACACCGAGCATTTTAATGATTTTGCAACTATACTTTGACTAGGGGGATTTTCTTTTAACATTAAACAACGTACCTTTGCAATAGTCGAAGATGTCCGTTTTTTCCTTGGATACTTGTTTGGAATTTTTGTCTTACTTGAGGCTCCACTTGAGGCTTTCCTTTCTTGTTGACGATATTACCTATCGACGCTTTAGATATTACAAAACCATGACTCTCACATCGTTTTTGGATAACGGAGTATGCATATTTCTCTTCGGAAAGAGCATAAATGTAGCCTTCGAACCACTGCTTTGTTAAAAACGCCATTTTGAATAAAAACAAAACTTTCAAGCCGCAGACGATAATTTTGACTTTTAAAAACATAGTACAATTGCAATTATTTCTTTTGCAGCAAACGATTTTTTATTACCGCTTACCAAAATCGTCTAAAAAATGTGCGAACAGCCTCTGTAAATGCATTATCTGGCTATTTAATCCTGGTAAATGCGGTTTGTGCTATTTTAATCTGCAGTATGTTTTATACTAATAAAATGAAATGTGTTTCTTGTCGAGAGTTTTGCGTTTCGCTTCTGCCGCGCGCAAGATACTCTTTAAAGCCGTAAGTACTACTTTCTAACGTGTACGTAAATAAGAAGCATTAATTCTAATCATTGCTTCTGAACATCTTAATTTTTTAGGAGATTAAGAAAACTCTTTAATTTTTTAAGTATCATTTACTTATGATTAAGTCATAATATTACCAAGACCAGTATAAAAGTTAAACTCCATTAATAATGTATAACTTTTTCTAATTGTATTAATAACTTTTTATACCAAAATCATTTGTTTCGTTTTATTTTTAAAATTTCTTTTTATAGTCTGCATTAATTGATCGAGGGATAGAATTATAAAATTAAAATTAGAAATTAGTGGAAAATCGCTTTGACTAGAATTAAATGCGGTTCTTTTTTGAATAATAGAGTGGCATTTAAATAATAAATGTGACTTAAGTTATTAACAGTAGAATGAGGAAGGACATTTTAAGGTATTATATAAACTCATTTAATTTAAAAAGACAAAAAATACTGTTGCTAGTGATATAAAGGAAAGCAATTGTTTGACTACGCAGTTTATACGGCTGATATTTTTTTAAAGAATGTCCCTAATTTTATTTCAAGACATGAACTGTAAAATTTAAATGATTAAATTATACTTTTTACAATTCTTTAATTGACGTATCTGCAAAGTGGTGTCCAAAAATAACACAAGAAAAATATAGGATATCACTATTATTTACACAGTTTTTCTCGTTTTGAAAAAATTAGTGCGAACTGAGGATACTTCTAATATACCTCTACATTTAAATTAAATTTACTTTTTATGTCATATATAATATGCCATAAAAATCTTTTGTAAAATAAGTGTGTAATTTCACTGTTAAATTCTGTACCGGAAACTCTTCACTATTTAATTCAAAGGCAAATTTTTCAAAACGCTTTTATAGCCTGTAAAATTTCTCTATTACATTTCAGTGATACTTTCTTCTATGCTGTTTTAAATGTAAAGGTAAAAATATGAATTGCTTATTAGATATTTTACCCCAGATCAGCACATCAAATTTCAATTGTTCTAAAACCCTTCATTCAGCATAGCTACTTATTCCTTTAAGCACTC
>OU015501.1:116708283-116715783 GCA_907164885.2 Dolomedes plantarius | reverse complement strand
AAATTTAAATGAAACTGTTAATGTTATGATACTTTATGCCACAATAATTCATCTCAAATCCGCCAGGGGCATTAACTTATGCAGAATTTTTGAGCAAATCCTGCAGAAAAACTGAAAAAGTTAGTATATCATGCTGTTTATACTGTTAATACTGTTAATACTGCTGTTTATACTGTTATACTGTGATAATATTACTGTTTTTAAGCATGTGAATTAAAGGTGTGTTCACACTAATATAAATGTTACTGTAATAACGACGATTGGCGAAAGTAACCCTAGGGAATTTCCATATAGGACTCTCTGACTACGTAAATTATTTCTACCTCATTACATAAGCTTGTGAAAATAATTTGAGGAATTTAATATCCATCAAATAATAATATTTTTAGACTGTTATCTTTTCTCGATTAGATTGAATTTCAAAGAAGTCAATTTTTGTTGGCATAATTGTAAAAAAGAATAAACTTAGCTATTTTCTCATTAAAAAAAGGATTAATGTAATTCTTTTAATAGAATATTTAATATTATAGAGAGAGAAAAAGAAAAATATTTTCAAAAACTGCACAAAATTAGAAATGTAATGGGAACTGTCATACAATAAAAACCACAAAAACAAACCTCTAAATAAGTTAATTTATCAAATGATGGTAATTTGAATATTGTATAAATATTCAGGTTTGTAGCAACAAGATGGAATTTCAGTTGATTCATTTCGCAGTTCTAAATTAACAGTAAAAAACTATACCTCTTTCAAGGACAGTTCCACAAATATTCAAAAAGAGATTATTGAATATTTGTACGAGTAATTGTAGTGTTGGATTAAAAAGAGTACGTCGATATTCATCGAATTAAACTTTCGAGTATGTAGTAAACCGATGATTTAGAAGACAGTATTTCTATGGTGTCCGGTATAAAGGGCTTAAGTCAAAAACAGTGATTTAAATATACCAAGTTATTGGCTTTTATACCAATCTCAGAACAATAATTTGACTTGAGTCTTTTGTACAAAGAAATGTACTTTTGTATACAAAATTGATAGACTTAAGCCTTTTATACAAGTCAAAAGATTTTTGTTATCAATACTAACAAATATCTGAAAATAACTTTTTTTGACTTAAGCCCTTTATACCGGGCATCACAGATTTGTCAGAATAATGATAACGGTAAAATGAAAAACTGAAGATTGAAATTGATCGCTGCCTAACTTATAAAGTAAAACTGCTTTAAGAAAGGTCATCACTACATTTGTAGATTAATAGGATTAAAATGGGGAAAACCGATGTAAGAGAATCTCTATCTTGAAGAGAAATGGATTTTTTCTATTAGAATTAATGATATGAAAGCAGGAAATGTTATTAAATTCGATGAAGAAATTTTGGTATCAATAACAGAAGTTGTTTACATTCTACATCAACAATGAATCATGCATTTTCTAAGATGAACAATGAAATTGAAGTCGAAATAATATCTCTGATCTCTTGAGTAGTTAATTTAGGCAAAACAACTAATTGTCTTAAAAATTATGAAAATGAGTATCTACGTTTATACATTGTCTAATTGAACCTTGTTTCAATTTGGTGGGAGCATGATAAAATAACTTATTTCTCAATCTAAAGAATGCTTTTGTGGAATCTGTAAAATAGTACTTAAGAACTGCATGACAAAAATTTCCGGTAGTCCGCAGGAAATGATATTGAAGATAAGCTAACGCATAAATACTAAAATTTTAATCTAGCATTTTATTCTGTATAAAAGAAAGAAAGAACCGTCATAATTAGAGATAACTGAATACATTATTTTCCCCTATTTCCGTGAATTTGGTCGATAATTCTATTTGGTTATGCGTTTTAAGTTTTTTTAAATCCAACTTTTATGAGTTACAAAATATCTGAATTAATTTTGCAGTAAATGAAAATTACTTCAGATGATTTTTGCTAGTTTACATTTGTTGAATAAACGAATTATTTCGTCAATTATACTTTATAAACTTTTCTAGGCGAGGTATAGTACATTGTTGATGAAAATTGCTTGTTGATTTTACTAGCATTTATCTCGAAATAGCTTTAAATTGCTGAAAAAATTTTCGAATTTCAATATTATGCAACAATTTCCTTGCATTGATTGTCGCATGAGTTACTAGGGCGCTTTGGAATCAAAGTGTAGATTCAAGAGTTGAAAATAGGTTTGTAGATTGTAATTGGCATCAGTTATAGGCCCAATAACTGCAGTTATTGGCAAGACAATAGATAATCGTAGTGCTCTCTATATAAAGCAAATAAATTATTTTTTAAGCGGACGGAGGGGGGCCATCTAGAATTGTTGTTAATCGCAATGAAAAAAAATTTAATACACAGGCTTTCTATTGGTATATCGAGAATATCAGCTACCTGGTGAAAACCAAATGTTGTTTGAGGATATATCCCCATATATCTTTATTTTTTTCAGTATAATGCCTGTTCCTAGACAGATTCATGAATTTTAACTATGAATAAATACTAATTTCAAGAAAAAATGTTGTAATTTGCCTGCAGTGATACAGTTAAAAAAATAAATAGTAACTCATTTTTCCCCTTTTCAGAGCATTCGCTTTCATTTTTGCAATAGTGTTACTATAATTTAGAGCTAGATGTACAATAGAAGTAAAATTACCCATTAAAACTATCAACATTTCTTTTAATGTGGGGGCACACGAGAGATGTATGTCCAAAGCCTCAAGAAAAGGTTTTACAGATAGGCACATTGACTTGTTATTAGGCTGTATTGTTTCCTGTTGTGTCGGAAAAAATATCATTTTACTTACCAATCGAAGAAAAGAGGGAACCAAAGCTGCTCCTTCTTCTCTTCTTTGGATGTCGCACTTTTTTAAAAACATGACTGACTGTAAAAGAGAAAATACATTTAATTTCTGGGGAAAAATACATTTTCACTATCACAATTACGCAGAAATAAAATTACAGTACATGCTATTGCGGTGATGAAAACCTGAGACAGTTTTGCAAATTTTTTTTGGAGAGAATGTAAAAAACTTTAGTCAGTTTTTTATTAACTAAGGTGATGAATAGAAGTTATTTAAATACTAGTTTTTTTTAAACCAAGGATCTTTAAGACCTCGTTCACCTGAGCATTTCAACGTGGTTCTGCGCTAAATAATCCCACAGAAATGTGTAAAGAAGGGAATTTTGAATTCATCAAAATTATAATAGCATTTAAATTAATACACATTTGATCACACACACAATTTAATCAGAAGTCTTTTCTCAATTCAGTGATTTTATGAAGACAATGGACTATAATTTTATAAAATGCAGTTAAGCTGATCACTTGAACTGTTTAACTATCATTTGAAAAACTATGATGATTCTTAGACGATCCTAAGAGATCGGGGTGGGGAACAGTTGGCGTAGCCTTTAGGGGTTGTCGTGACTTTATAAGCCCTTAAAAATAGTTTTTACACTAATGAGAATTAGGTTTTCATTTGTAAATTTTTTATTACCAGTAAAAATTCCAGATTTTTATTCTATAATCGGCTTTTAGCGATGCAGTATTTATATGTGCGTTTCTTCGAAGAACTTAAATTTTTCATAATGGAACCTCAATTATATTTATAATTGTTTATAAATATCACGTATAAACAATGAATAATCATTGACAAAAGTAGGGGAGAAAGAGATAGATAGAATTCGAATGCAGTAGTTGCCCTCGAGGGGCCTTGATTTTCCCGGAAATGAATATTTCCAGGCTAAGAAACCGTCACTATATCAATAAGATCACATTCTCTGTAAATATCTGACAGTAATTGGGTGAGCTCCAGTCTACAAATGCATTTTTTACTCAAATATTTATCTAAAGGATGCCTTTGAGACATATTTAACTATATCTAAAGGAATAGAAATTCATAAACTTACAAAAACCAGGAATTTATACTCTAGTCCGAATGCGCATGTGTACCTTATGGTCTTGAGTTCTTCTAATTCGCATATTCTTCGTGTTTACAAATGACCAGGTAAATTTTTCCCATTCGGTACTACAGAATTAGCTGTCATAAAAAAATTTCCCATGATATTTTAATCAGTAACTATTTGTAACCTACCATTTCTAAAATTATCCTTAAAAACTTTTACCAATGTAATATTAAATTCACGCTCTGTTTGTTTATAGCAGGCAAAACGGATTCATAGATTCAGCTCACCATAAATGGGTCTAGTATATGTTTAGGAATTAAACATTCAACAACCGGTTGCCCTTCAGCTAAACTGGATTACTCTTTTTAAGATGACCGTGAGTCACCTGTAGTATTTTTTTAATTTAGTTTAGTCCTGTTTTAATTTAATAGCTTTATTTCGAGCTCTAAAATCAGACAGAAAATGAAACTGGATTGAGGCCACTTTTTTAGATACTTGACTTTAATTTTGGAAAAAAATTAGAGTCAAGTATTAGAGTTTAAGAAGCAATTAAATCAATGAATTTGAAGTCATTTCAGTATTCTTCTAATAATATTGATTGACAAATTTTTGTCATTGGTTTTAATATGTCTATTTTGCACCCCTTAAAGTGCTGCACACCAACATTTATTTTCTGTATTGATAGATTTACATATTTTGCTAAAAACTTTTATTGGGAATAACTGTTTGTAAAACCAGTTTCCAAGAAATTTTTTAACACAGTAAAAGAAAAGTTGTGCATTTCGATCAATGACAAAATATTTTAACCATCATCTTTTACTTAAACATTTCAGAAAAATGCTAAAAACATTGATTACAATTGATAACAATTGCCTAATTTCAACTTATCAGTAGTTGCACTGTAAATTTCAGAATAGTATTTTGAGAAAGATTATCGATTGGTTATTTAATCAGGAATATTAAGAAAAGGAAAAAATAAAATCTTACTTTTATTTGCCCAGTATCGGATATTTTTAACCTCTGGTACTTCCTGTTCTTCAGGTTTTGTACCATTGAGTGCTGTATCTGTAAAATAGAAAATACATAGACTTAAATCAAAAGTTTTGTTATAATCTAATCACAACATTTTTAATTGAGTAAACATATGAGTGCTAAGTATGTGAAATATAACCTTGGAATCAATATAAAGCTAAAGAGTTCTTCTCTCAAACAAACTTATTTATTTTCATCGCTAGTCATTTTAATGGACCATTTAAAATAACTCGTATTTGGTCTTCATAAGATAAACATAAAAGTCTGATATTTTAAAGGTTGTATCGTATTTCAAGCATTATTTGAAGTTATTTCAAAATGACACTGATGTAATTTAGCACATGGTTACAGCAATTTATAGAAAAAATTCTTTTCAATTATCAGACATTTTTATTTATCAGCAAAAAGGTTACATAAAAGCAACAACAAATTTTGATCAAATTCAGTTTATTAAATTACTGATAAAAATTCTTTTATGTATATGTTCTCTAGCTTTTTCTTTTACATTAAAACAATCAGGCTAGTTAATGAACCGATCTCAGACTTTCTGGAAAGATACACTGACCATTACGCATTCAAATCACTTGATAATAATCTTTATTGAATCTTACAGTACGTTTATCAAAATTTTAAGATACTCTTAACAAGAAATTCCTTTTTACCTTTTAGGTTACAGGATTTGGTTAGGATTTGGTATGACCAACTTGATTAGTTCTAAAAAAAGGCCCATTAATTTAAGAAAACTGTATAAAAGAACCGATAGCTTATAACTTTTATTTGTATACGAAAGAGACTTATTCCAACACATAAGTCTGGAAGCTAAAAAATTCCCCAAATTCCCTCTTTAATTATTTTTAAATAAAACAGTAACGAAATACAAAAAAAAAAATCATATAGCATTTCACTCATATGTTATGTACTTCTCCTATACTTCATTAGTAGATTTTTTTTTCATAAGGCCTAGATTCTTAAATACTAGCCACTGTAGTTATTACTTTAATACTAAAATTATATTACTCTTAATAAGACTACGTTTATATAATTATTTATTGTTGTTATTATTGGGGATAATCCCATATAACACAGACAATGATGGGCCATGTCCAAATTGCCCATCATTGTCAAAGATCATATATTTTTTTGAGAACTCAGGATCTGTAGAGGGTCTAATTACATGTATGTACTGAAACAAAGGCAGGAAGGAAGATGTTGATGGAATTGGTTAGTGTGAAAATTTTGAACTGTCAGCCGAATCCTACATAATAATTATTTTATATAAAAATATACTCTTAAAGATATAGTTTTTGTTATTTGGAGTTGTGTTTTGACTGAAAGTATTAAATAATTTAACTCGTGAGATTATGCATACAAAGGTTACTTTTTCAGCTTTTACTCTCTTTTAAATTCTGGATCATTTGATTAATTCTGGAAAAGCATTGCTGGGATTTTGTTCTTGATGTATGTGTGTCAGAGCTATTAAAAGCCTTACCGTATGATATTAATCAAGGAAACTTTTAAATTTTTTTTCACACATTTTCAAATTTTTTGTTTATGTAATTTTCTTTCTCTCTGAGGGTGAAGTTAATTTATTGGTAAAGTAAGATATGGTAACACGTGGTTGAAAAATGTGCATTTCATTAGGCGCCAGTTCGGTGTTAGCAGTAAGGAGAGCAGTTAAATTGGACATATGTGACTGATGTGCATGTTGTGATATCATCTTGTTTCTAGACACTTCCAAACTAAAAAGAGTTTCATTGGTTTACAAATAGGACAATCATCCTTCAGAGCTTAGTTAGAACAGTATTTTATGAAAGCATTTTTAAATAAAGCCTTGAGTTATTGTGTATCTTTACGACAGCACCTCCAACAGGGTATAGAGTAATATAAAAGTTTTTATGTTAATAAATTTGCTTATTATCATTTACTCTGTTTAGCATCCATATCTGAAAACCCTTCTTAAATATTTTTTGAGGCTTCATTAAGAGTTTATCTTCATATACATTACATTTCCAAATGCGATATGCATTTCATTTTCATATAGTTATATTGTACATCTCCCTAATCAATACATGATCATATAAAGACTTTGATAACAACAATTTTTTGTTGGAGTTTTCATTATATATTGCTGATAAAAGCAAGTAGACATATAACTAAGATGATGATTAGGTCTTGTCTAGATTATTTTTACATATAGTTACATTTGTAAAAAATTCCCGAATCTCCATTTTGTTATGTAATTGAAATTTGATTCTCAGATGAATTTAATAAGGTAATTCTACTCAGTTTCGTAGCACAATTGTTACGTGTGTGGGTAAATTTAATTTCCCAATTTAAATTCAGGTCTTCTACTCTTTTATCAGTAACTGTCTCGATCCAATTACGAGATACAATTCTAATGTAATATTCTATATATTGATTGTTCTATAAATTGAATATTCTATAAATTATACATGGTATAATTTATAGAATATTTCAACTGATACGAATAATTATTCGGGGCTTCAAAGCTCGTATGGAAATGGAAATCTGTTATGGTCAAAGATTTGAATGTTTATCAAATATA
>OU015501.1:116685783-116703283 GCA_907164885.2 Dolomedes plantarius | reverse complement strand
GATTATTATTTTAATTGCAAACTTTAAAAAATGTTACAAAAATAGTTCAAAAATTTAATTTAAAAAAATCTAAGAGGAATTTTTCAAAAATATTTCTTAGTGCACCTCTACGCTATAAGAAGAATGGCCATGCAAAATTTCAACCCTTTAGGTCCAGCGGTTTGGTCTGTGCGTTATCTGTCAGTCAGTCAGTCCGGCAGTCAGTTACGGAACTATTTTATATACGTATATAGATTAGCGAATTTTATAAGAAGTTGATATTTTACCTGTATACTGTAATCATACAATTGTAACCAGCGAAACTTAATAGTTTTAATGATTCCAGTTTTACCAAGTCTGAATATTTACGGGCTATCGTCACTTGCAGAAATGGCCGACACCGAATATGTTTGGGCAGAGCTTTGCAATGAAACAGGCACTTCTGACACATCCTAATACTGACAGAGAGTTTATAATTAAATATTAAAATACATCGTGGCTCCCCATTCTCTCATCTCTTCCAAATAATACATATCCATTAAATGGTAGGAAAAAAATGTAGCAGATGTGCATTAACAATTAGACAAACTCACAGAAATGTGGAGCCTAAATTTTTTTAAATGTTTTTGCTTGTTTTTGTGATATATTTTGCATTCTGCATAAGCACTTTATTTTTAGCTGATGTTTACGAGCAAATTCATAGCGTAAGGGAATAATAAGGCCTTTTTGAATAGCGTAAAAAATAAAATTACTGTTTTCAAATTACAGCAGACAAAGGAATTCTAATTTGTTAAAATAATTTTCCCGTTGAAATTATCCTTTCCTCTGCAATGAACCTAATATCCACTATCATTTTTCCGAAAAAAACATTTTGCATGTTACATTGTTAGATTCTTCAAATGGAGTACATAAAGCAAAATTATTTGAAAATGTTAGTTTTAAAGAGAATTTTAGTTTAAAATTTGGAAACCAAAAAATGGAAAATCCTCCGAAAATCAAACAGCAAAATGTGACATTTTTGTATAGTAAAATTTAAAATATGAAACAGATAACTAAATTTTTTTTGACAAGAAATATGACTTTAGCTTTTATATCGGTGAATACACACTTTTATGTTTTTTTGAAATAATATGTGTAATAAAAAATTTCAACCATTAGAGCTGAAGGCTCTCAAAAATAAGAGCTATTTTATGAAACTTAAAAAGTTTCCCATTTGAGAAGCAAATAACAATCCCTCAAACAAATATATATATATATATATATATATATATATATATATATATATATATAATTGTGTGTGTGTGTGTGTGTGTGTGTGTATAAAAACAAAATAAAATAAATTATCTGAGAAACGCATGAAATGAAATTCGTAATACACTAATTTTAGTATGTGGATGTTGAAATGGAATATATTTTTTTTTATTTATGGCTGTGCGTATTATTACCCCTCAAACAAACATATATATATATATATATATATATATATATATATATATATATATATATATATATATATATATAATTGTGTGTGTGTGTGTGTATAAAAACAAAATAAAATAAATTATCTAAGAAACGCATGAAATGAAATTCGTAATACACTAATTTTAGTATGTGGATGTTGAAATGGAATATATTTTTTTTTATTTATGGCTGTGCGTATTATTAACGTTTATGACTGTGCACCTGATTATAAATATACTAGAAATCATATAAAAAGACCCTTTTAATCTATATTTATAAATAAATGACTCTTAACTTTCAAAATTTAGTAAATTGTCTCTATTATATACAAATTAATATCTTTGTGTACCACATCGTCCATTAAATATGAAATCACGAAAGTCCTTCAAGTTCAAATTTTTCAAGTAAGGAAAATGTAGTATGTACTCTAGTCAAAAGAATGAATTATCTTTATCAGGTAAAGTGCTTAACACTAGTTGATTTCAATTAGCGGGCACAGTATTTAGAGGATGTAGATCATTGAAGAAATTTTGCTTTGAAATTACTTGTTTATACCGTAAGAGTAGATTTAGAGAAACATTTGAGCTGATTTTTCCTTTTAAAAAAAAACTTTTTCATCTGTCAAAAAAAAACTTTCTCAAAAAGCTTCCTTTTATTCGCGAGTATCACTTCGCAAAAACAGGGTTTGGCTTGTGTATGATCTGAAATTCAAGACATTTGTGTCCTCTAATGAGATAAAAAACCTTCAGGTTAAAATTTTATCCACATGCAACCTGATAGGCTAAAATATCTGAAATATCACAAAGAGCACGATACCCCAAATTATTTGGAGTATAGACAGTTGTCTGCTTCTTAATTGGAATGTTATATAAGAGTTCTCATGAAAACATTTTGAGAGTGAGCTGTTAAAAACAACAATAAAATTAGACTGGCAAAAGTGAAATTCTTATTCGACACTCTCAGAAGCTCTTCCATGATTCACTTTTTCTTATAAGACATGTGGCGAAATCATCTGTCTAGAACATAAGTTAGCGAAAAGATATTTGGAAAGAAACAATATTGGGATTTAATGGGGAATTCAATAACATTTTGTATCGGAAAGTCAGAAACAACTTGATCAACACTATACTCAAAAGTAATTAAGAGAATATATATTTAAAAAATAATTTTTAAGATTTCTTGAACAGATTATTTAAAGAAATATTACAAAACATATTCGAATCAAATTGTACTTTATAATGGACTTGTTGTTTTATTACATATTGTGGGGAAGGTAAAAAATTTTGGTAATAGGAATAATTACCATCAAACGGAAAATTTATAAACCAAGTTTTTTTATATGCAATATAGTATGCCATATGGTTTTTTATATGTAATATATATGAGTATGTAATTTTCGCATTTACGAAATAGATGCGAATACATGCGAAATTTGCCGTTATGACCGAATAAATGCGAAAAATATTTTTTTACTACTTTTCGGAGAAAACTCGGTGATAAACGGCTTTTTAAGTGAAATTAGGTAATAATATTAATAATTTATTAACATAACTAGCCGCTGCGCGACCAGCATGGTCGCTTTTAGTTTTATATTTTCTTTTGCAAAACAACTCAATGGAAAGTAGCATATGTAAGGACTGTTATCATTACCTGTCATCATAAATATACGTTATTAAGGGGTATTCTCCCTAAGGCTGATTCAAAAACATCGTGATTAAAAAATATGAATTTCCATTACTTCAGAACAGAGTTAAAGATAAGACTGAGAAACCAAACACCAATGATTTTAAAAATTACATCCCTCTCTGTATGTACTATTTTTCAATATTAAGATATCTACACTTTATCATTACATCAAATAAGAAATTGTTGGGAAAATTTTTTTCACTTAAAAAAACGGAATAATAATTCAGCAAGTATTAAAATATAGTGTGGATTACATCACTCTCTGTACGTACTATTGTTCACAATTCAGAAATCTATACTTAATCATATCAAACAATAAATTGTTGGAAAAATTTCTTCGCTTATAAAATGGAGTAAAATTTCATCAAGTACTGAAAAAAGGGTAGAAATTAGTTATTACTGGCTGTCGGTTGCTATGCCGGTGATGGTTAAGCCTAACCTCGCGATAATTTATGCTCTCTCTTTAACGTTCTCTTAATGAATTATTTATTCTTCGTTTTCTTTCTTGAGACTGTTCCCAATTTTCACTTGATCGTGCAGCTCGCTTTCGAGCATTCCTGATTTCAGTGCGTAAACCCATGTTGACACGCGGTTGCAAATTGCGCCGCCAATGTTTACATCTGATTGTTGCAGCCGTTGCCATTCGGAGTGTAGAAATATCGTCGATTTTTGTGCCGCATACCTATGCGTTTTATATATATGTAATTTTCGCATTTACGAAATAGATGCGAATACATGCGAAATTTGCTGTTATGAGCGAATAAATGCGAAAAATATTTTTTTACTACTTTTCGGTGAAAATTCGGTGATAAACGGCTTTTTAAGTGAAATTAGGTAATAATAGTAATAATTTATTAACATAATTGCTTATCTAAGAGCATCCATGGTCTTTAAATGAGAGATCTCATTCTCGAAATTTGCTAATTACTTATTGCTAAAGACGTAATCAGGAGAATGTGGAGAATACTACAACGTTAGCTTTTTACTAAGAATTTTGATACTTACCTAACCAAGTAAGAAAATTGTTATTTTTTTTAATAAATGCGAAATTTTTGAATTTATATATTTTTTTGCGAATAAATTCGAAATTTTATATACTGTATTTTTTTGCGAAATTTACGTATCTATAGTAATATGGTATAGGTATGTGATGACTCATAAAATAAAATGATGTCAATAAAAAAGGAGAAATTATTTAATCATCATTAAACCCAATAGAGATATTCGCAACGAAAAAGATTCTTTTATGAAACTTGTGTTGAAATTTAATTTCCATACATACTATGCTGATAAACCTACAAAAGATGTTTATTATCAGACATCCCTCGATATTTTTCAGTAATTTATATTAATGAATAGCAAATACTATACCCTAAGTATCTCTAGTGGAGAAATCCTATGATCATAAAAGCCCTTTCACCTGTTATCTCGGAGGTCTAATGATCGATTTTAACTAGTTAGAATGCGATTAAACGTTACAAAGACCCATCGAAATATTTTACACTGGAAAATATGATGATTTATAATTGAAATCATTCAGATATATCGTCCTCATTGGACAAATCGTAGGACACCTTGTTTGCTTTGCCAGATTAGTCACAAAAGTGTATCGGCTCTAGGATCGTATTTAAGCTTTTAACTGTTCGGGTTTCAAAAAATCACCAGCCAATGTCCTAATGCCCTATAGGACTGTTTGACGTGCTTGATTTGATCACTGAATATTAATCAAGAACCGCATTTGTATCTACTAGAAAGTTTATATCTATGCATAATAAAATAGAAACGTTTCTCCCCAGTGTCATTAACAAGGCTAACTTAGTTTGCACTTTTACAAATTTACTGATTTAAAAAATATTTCGTGTGTATATGCAATTGTTCGCGAATTATAAATTTTGCAATATTTAACATTATTGTTTAACAAGGAGAATTTAATTTGTTCTTTTATAAATTCACAGATTTAACAAATATTTCGTGTATATATGGAATTGTGCATGAATGGTAAATATCGCGATATTTCCTTCCGTACTTAAGCACATTGCTTAGATCTACCGGTCAGTTTTTT
Source organism: Dolomedes plantarius (assembly GCA_907164885.2). Lineage (NCBI taxonomy): Eukaryota > Metazoa > Arthropoda > Arachnida > Araneae > Dolomedidae > Dolomedes > Dolomedes plantarius. The sequence continues at coordinate 116,698,095 of OU015501.1, read as the reverse complement.
AAACACTGTAAATGCGAATGGAAATGTTACAGTATAAAAACCTAGGCTTATACTGAAACAAATAAAACAGGTATGTTTCATTCATAAAAATCAAAACACCCGCTTCTTTAGTTGAATTATATTCTCATTAAAAATTGTTTATGGTGAGGATTGTTATTTTTAGAATTTACACTTTCATATGATCGATATGCTATTTAAAAGTAAGCAACTGTCTGCGTGTTATGAAATATGTACCAAATTCTGAGAAAGATTCCGTGACTGAGATCATACAAAATGGATAGTTTAGGGGAGAAAATATTTCATATTCAAAGTAGAAATACTTTACAATATTATAGATAGAATTCACTTATAGATAGAATTCTCTTCCCTTAAACGAATTTGAAAAATGAATTCAAACTTGAATTCTGTTTTGAATTTCGTTCCCAATTCATCTTAATTTCATACGTCTGTCTGAGTAAATTTGCGGGATCATTCTATTACATTGCTTCATTGCAACACGAAAGCATTTACATCAATCACATTATTTTTTCAACCTCTCAGTATACTCTCGTATCATAATTCTGTGCATGCCCTTAAATGCTTAAATTACCATTAAGACCCTAAGTAATTACCCATAAGTGATACATATAGTACAAATTGCTTTATAAAATTTTTATACGCCGATCGCTCTACGTTAGTTTCATAAGTAGAAAATTTTCTTTTCTGTATGGTGCGGGCTAAAATAAAACACTTAAGTACCCTAATAAAAATTCAACATTTTTCAGCACTCGGAAAGAATACGAAAAAACAAATTCCAAAGTTTATGGGATTCAGAAAATGAAATTGTTTTTGAAAATTGTACGATAAATAAATAAAGGCTGGCAGAAAGGTACATTATAAAACTGAATAGATAGAAATGTAGTCAAATACGAAATGGGAGATAATAAAAATATTGTAAGTTAGGTCTTAAAATTGAAGAATATGTTGAAACTATATGAATGGATTCTTTTTTTTTGTAGCAAAAGATAAAAGTTGGATAAAATCTTATCCTGTTGGTAAAGGTAAAAAAAAATACAGCAAATAGCGGAAAACTACATTTATATTTTCAGTACTCTTCAAAATTTAAAATACATTCAAATGCTTTGTCGTTTCATTAAAAATGACCCCTGTTGAACCTTGAGAAGAGAATTCAGAGCTTATATACCTCATTATTTAGTTTCTCATTAAAAACTATTTCTGTCATGCAAAATACAAAAGGAGGCGAAAGATAAGAATGATTATACTTTTAGAAAATAAAGGAACCTTATACATTTCTTTTCCCATTTTTAGAGATTAATAAAGATTTTAAAGTTTCTAATGGAATAAACTTTAAAAGCTCAAATTTTCCTGAATAAACTAAATTAACGCAAGTCAAAAGCTTTTAATCTTTTTGCGGATTAAATAACACATCGCGTCATGTCTCATTTACTTAGGAGGGCAAACTTATCTAGAATTAAAATTTGCATAAAATAAGAAATGTGTAAGCTTATGTTATCAAAATAAATCTGACATAAGTATGTTGCATTTCTGCAGCCTTTTAATATTCAAGTATGATTGCTTCATGCAATGGAATACAAAGATACATTGTAGATATTACATTGATAGTAGATATTTTATAGATTAATTTAAAAGGGTAAATATAATTTTTAAACAAATCCATGATACAAACAGATGTACGTAAAAAAGTTATCAATATTATTCGTAATATCTTTTTAAATATTTCTTCATGAGTTCGATGCTTTTGAAGTTATTCAATGGTATATTTATGTTAAGCATTTTCTCTTTTATTTCTGTTCGGAAATAAGCAATAAATCACTGTAGATAGAGAAATAGTCCTTAAATAGTCCTTATAATTAAAAATCAAACCTTCAAAAACTTCTGAAAATTGTAGATTGATTCGAAATATTTGTGTTTTGTTTTGCTTTTGACCGAAGTACTAACACTGGTGAACGATTAGAGCCTGAAATATGTCGAAAGAACAGACAACATTCTTAAAAATATTTTCTAATAATAAAAATTTTTAAAAATATTAAAAATCCAATATTGGATACATCGTATTATCTGTTATAAAAGTATTGTCATAATATTAATTGCATGGTAATTTTTAATTGGAAGATATTTTTGTAGGATTAAAAATGAAAATTTAATTTGTAAGATTTATCCATGATGAAGTTAGTAAGACCTAATTTTTTGCTTTATCATATAGATGAGCCATTTTCAGTGAATTTTCACAATATTGTAAAATATTGTAAAGGGACCACTTAAATTCAATTTTAGAGGGAGATCGAACAGTTTTATCCTGTGAATTTTATGTAGGAAATCTTAAAATATTAATCTTCGTAAAAAGAAGGCATTCTATATAATGAAAGCTAAGAGTTAACAGCTCTTTAATACTTGGAAAGACTTTTTGTATTTCTCTTCAATATTAAGAAAGATACATTCTTTGAATGCATCTTTTTAGAATGTAACTTCAATAGTGCTTTTATAATGAGGCTTATTTGAATACCTGTTTTATCTCATGAGGATCATTCCCAGGGGTTGCATTCAAGATTTATTTAAATGGAATTAGACTAACGTGATGAAGAATTTATTTATACGAATTGATAGTAGGATTGAAACCACGGTGATAGAACAATCGTGCATTTCTCTCATTTCACTGGGGTAATTATGAAGGTGAATTCTTCGGTGAAATCTGGGGTGTTTACGAAGGTGAAAGGTAATTATGAAAATCTGTGTGGTAACAACAGATATTCATAATCATTTTTAGTTAGTTCCAACTGTACCCAGGAGTGAAATAAAAATCTAATCTCAGTATCAAGACGCCAAACAAAACTGCTTACACATCACTATCATAAGTACGTGTCAGATAATTTTGATACAGATTATCAGGGGAAAAATTAGTTGTACTATTCAAATTACACCAGTTTAATTTTGAACACATTTAGTTGGATTTTTTTAAAGGTTATAAAAATTTAACCCGAATTCTTATACAACTTAGCAACGTAATTCTTAGTTTTGTGCAAAACAACGGTGACCCCATCTTTAATATATGCAAGATAAATTTTTCGAATCATCACATAGGTTTAAATAACTTACAATGATTTAACGTTTTCCGTCAAGTAATTTTAATCACACTTCCATAAAATTTGTTTTCATGGATAAATTATGTTGTGAAATTTTACTATATAATTTTTTATTCTTCTAAGAACAGTAAAAGCTGTACATATATGTAATTAAAAAATCCAACCATATCAGCAAAATTTTTACCAACCATTCTAAAATATTTTCACACTACTTAAAAAAATAAGATTTTACTGCAGTAAATTTATCTAATTTTTCCTACAACTGCAACTTATGAACTGTAGGTTTTCCTGACCTATAGGAATAGCTTTTTCCTTTACGAAAACCTTTATAATATTATTCCTTTACAGTTATTTTATTCATCTACATTATTAGTCTTAAATAAATTAGTTGGGGAAGAGAGAAGTAACGGCACCTCATGCATGTGTATATTAGCTTGAAATAGCATCTTTTAAAGAAATGTCATTTGAATTACTCTATGTTGGTGTGAATTAGGTATGAATATATTAGTTGGGATTTGCACGATGAGCTAATGTAATATACTAGCAGCCGAAATGACAAACAATTTAGCATTAAAAATTCCTTAAAATTGTTTCATATAAATTTGTATTGTTAATATAATAAAAACAAATTTAGAGTCCCATAAGTTTCAAATTCTCTTTGTTGAAAGTTGCTCAGAAATCGGATTTAACCAGTGAGGTTACAGATTCAGTCAGGAGACGAACTACTTTTCAAGCTTGAAATGGAACAACGTCTTCACGTCGTTTGTGGATCCCTCATAAATTTTCCTTTTTTATTTTCCATAACATTTTTCAATTTTCACGCATACAGTAACTTAACTCATTAATTTAGGAAGTGAATTATGCACATCCATTACTGTAAATATATAAAAAAAGGCATAGCTATAAGAAAATTTCCCATATTTTAATGATATTCTGATTTACGCACACAATTATAAAATAACTTTGGCCCCAAATTATAAAAAAAACATGTGTTTCATAAAACAAATTAAGACTTAGAAATGTGATTAAACTAATTTAGTTTAATATTTAATGCAATTTTCAATAATTCGAGACATGAAATCAGTTACATTTAAATTACTTTTTGGACATTAAAATACACTTACTTTTGAAAAATTAGCAGCATAGGGGAAGTATGTAATGCTTTTACTTCAAACAAAATAAAAGGAAATAATAATGGTCTGGTGGTTATTTTTTGAAATTATCGGTTATAGTTTTAAAGTGTCCGTTAAAGGTCGAAAACCTCTTTTATTTAGAAAATTAATTTAACGATTATTTCTTTACATGGTTTTTACATTAGTTAGAATGAACATTTTTTTTTATTATACTTTAATAAGTAATTGGTACGTTTCGTGGTTTCTTCAAACTTATTAATTTAATTATTCTATTTTTAGCATGTAATTTTTTAAGGTATTGAATTTTTAGAGGTGAGGAGTGTGCGGTCCCTAAGGTCTCGTGTTCGGAACTCATCACTTGAGGCCATTTGTATTTTCCTGTGGAGAGTGGTATGGATTCTCTTGAAAAGGGATTGATTCGCCAGAGTTTTAACAAAATTGTTCTAGTCAAACTGATTATCAGTGTGGTGATTAAATAAAAAATTTACAAAAGAAAGTACTTTCCTGCGTACGAATCAGTACATATTACAAATACAATTTTACTATCAACTGCATGTTAATTTATTAAGTTATAGAAAAAAATAGATGCTAGTTTTTATAGTTCGGCATTTTTTAAAGCACCGATGAATGTAATAGCTTTAGTCAAAAAAAATTTCAGTCACAAAGTCGGCTCAGTCAACAAAACCCCGAGTTGCCCTGTCCGCTCATTAATTAAACTATTTAGGAAATTAACAGTTGGTAATTAAAAATTTTGCAATCCGCTATATGAGGCGGTGAAAGGCAAAGTGGTGTAAGTCAAAATAGTTTTACTGCAAAAACTACAAAAAATTCCACTATAAATTGAACAAATTATAATTCATAATAATTATTATAATATTGCAAATAACATTTATTTACAATTCCACTATAAACTGAACATGGAGATTACATTTTTGCTTTAAAATAAAAAAAGTTGAAAATGTGACTTACACCACTTTGCCTTTCACCGCGTCATATGTTGGTTTATAAAATATGTAAAAACTACAAGGCCAGTTTCCGCTTTTTAGCATCTTTGTTAGCATTGAGGGAAGAAACAGCTTTTTCAGAAAACCACCAATGAACCTAACCCACCGACAATGCAGTCTTCCACAGGAGAAATTAATTTGCAAATTGCTGAGAACCTGTGTCTGAACTGCAGTTTCAGACATGAAATCTATGGCCTCGGAGTGAAATCCCCAGAGGATACTAGTTGCATATTTGTTGCGCATTTGTTGATTCAATGGTATTTAAATTTTTCAGCTAATAAAATAAACAAACATTTTAGATCCTTCTATTCAAATGAGAATATATAATATTCTACAGCATATGTTTCGTTTAATGCATTTGTAAAGGTCGACTACCAGATAATATTCCTTATTTAATACCCTGAACTATAAGCAATAAAAAGATAAATTATCAAGTTTACCACTCATGAAAAGATAACAAACAGTATTCCATGTCTCTATAAATCACTGAGCCAAAGTTGGCGCCAATCCTGTGCTGTCCTTGTCGCTTTTCAAGGTGGCCAAACATGACCCAATTCAGCCTTTAGATCGATGCATACTTATCCGCTGAAGTGAAGAGATCTTGAGTACTTTTGCAAATATATTGTCTTGCTAGACAGTAATTGATCCATGATTCATAGCAAGTTCATTTTAGAGGGATGAGACTAGGCAATCTTTAATATTAAATGTTTTAAAAAGTGATTACTCTTAAACTTTTTTTGTACTCCTTCTGACGTTTGCATAAATTTGATAATATTTGTCAAGATGACCGAAAGAATAAGAGGATATGTTAACCAACTTTCCATACTGAAATTAAATACTGCAACATTTAAAGTTACTGGCCATAGATGTTCAAGGACGGTTCGAGTCAATACGGCGCCTGAGGCTAATCAATTTTTGCTGGGGCACTGATCTCTCTATACTATTTAAGGATCCGGTATCGCAAATATTTTCTTTGCATTGAGGCCTTTACAGCTATTAATTATCCATATTCTTATTGTATAGTTGTTTATATTTAAAAAGAGTAACTGAAATATATTGAAGTGTGAGAGAATGTTATTATATTGGAATGCCTTCACTATCGGATTATTTTTAGAAGAGTCTTTATGGAGAGAATTGTGTAAGAACTGCTCTAAAAATTTAGCAGTTTTTATCCGTTTATACTCAATCTGTCTTCAAGAATAAGCATGAGTTTCCCTGTCGAACGGAATTTTTTTTTAGCTTTTATATAACTCTTATTGGGTTTATCTTTATTCAGATCATGTGATACGATGCCTCATAATGGGATATAAAACCCAAACTCTGTAAACAATGTTATACATGAATTGAGAAAATTATACTATTTTAAAGGATGTTTTGAAATGAAGTAAAAGCATAATTAAAATAATAAAAAGATGTTTGACAGGCGCATAAATAGAGCTTATTTTGACAGAAAATCCCCGTTATTTGAAGACGTACAGAACTAACTCAATAAAGATGGAACTTTTAAATACCTTAGAACTGGTAGAATTTAAAGCAAAGACGTACATACTCTCTTTTATGGTGAAATAAAGCCCAACAATATATTTTTGATAAACTAAAATATAATTTACCCACAACTATATTTGTCACAAAAAAGAAAATCGCCCTTCTGCAAAAAGTTAGAATTCTCTGCAAATATACAATGTAAAAGTGATAATCAAAAGAGATTTTTTTTTCAGGGCAAAAGTCAGCGCATGTAAACAAAAAATATTACGAAATGTCAAAAAAAATTGTCTGATAGTAAAGAGCGTTGAGAAGATTTCAATATGTTACGAAAACGAAGCAAGCAAAAAAGACATGGTTAAATGTCTTTTTTGCTTGCTTCGTTTAGTGGCAAGCAAAAAAGACACCTTTACGGCTATAAATTCCGCACTATTCCACAGATATTCCGCACTATAGATTAAAACTAAATTATTAGTAAATAAGTAAATAAATAATTAGTAACTCATAAAAAGTTTTTTGAACAATACATAGAATAAAACAATATTTGCTTTTGATAATAACCAAACAAATTCTCATGGGATAAAATTTGGGATTGCCTTAAAGGATAGCCATAAAGGCATCCTGATTACAGAACCATCCAGACTATTTAGCTATTCATTGTCCCCATTTCTCACGTTTCAATTTTTTTCTATTAAATTTTCCCATTTCATGCAAGTATTAAAAACAATAATTTGTGCATCATATTTACTGACTTACACATTATAGCAAGCATCCCTTATTAGCATATGTTGGTCAGATGATACGTATATTAATTAAGTATTTGTGAACTAGTAACAAAGAATTTCTATAGACTTTCATATGACTTACTTCTTTGAGAAAAATAAATAAGCTAAAACACACATTTTTGAACGATCCAAAAAAAAAAAAATTCGAAATATTTTCTTTCATATGAGAGATAAAGTTTTTTTCAAAGTGGAAATACAACTAAAAGGATGGGATATAGTTTCCTTTCCGAAAAACCTAGCTCAAGATGCCTTAATATTTATACTTTATACATTTTTCTCTTTGATTTCCTTTTTCTGAATCCTCTTACAGAAGTCTTAATTTTACTTGAGGATATATTCTTTTTATCCTCTGTGTTCTGTGACTTTTCCATCCAGCGTATCACTTTGAAGTAGTTTGACGTCGCAACATTTCTCTTCAACTTGAATTTAATTTCTTTATTTTTTGTAAATTAAAGATTTACGAATGAGTGATAACAAATAACGACATTATAAAATACCCTTAAAGATTTTCAAATTTTCAAAGTGTGTTAGTTTTCTCTTATAGAGCCTGTCTGCATCTTCTTTTCTCTATAATCACCTTTAAGTTATTTAGAGAGAAATAAAAATTACTCAGTAATCAGAATATTTAACTGAAGTAAATTAAATGCATTATTAAATGCTTCTGTTTAATAAAACTATTTAACATACACTTTAAACATCATTTGGATTAATGAATGATTACAAAAATGATGGTTAAATGGTAATAAACATTTGTTTTTTATAAAACAGAAAATTAGATAGTATTTTAATATGTAAAAATAAAAATAAAAGTTGGAAAATCATTAAGAAAATCATTATGAAAATCATTAATTAAACATGCTATACAGAATTAAGTAATTTACTGAACATCTAAGTTCTTCGTTTGGATTAACTTTAATAATAAATTTTGTAAAGTGCTAAATTAAGAAAAAATTTCTCCCAAACTATACAGTGTAAAATAAAAATAAATAGTTGTTCTCAATAAGTCCACAATGAACAACATATGCTAAGCACCTTAAAAATAAAACAGTTATTATTAACAATAAACTGTAAATTTAAACATTGTAACATTTTTCGTCATTTTTCTCGTAAAATATTGTTTGACTGTTTGAAGGATGTTTGAAATATCTTTTGAAAATTTCCTTATACTTTCCCCCCAAAAGAAATTAATAAAATTATAAAATATAGCATAATATACACAATATTTTTTTGCAACATGACAAGGTGATTTGACAAAAAAAATTTTAAAATTGAGTTCTGACACGAGTTTATGATCAGTCGTCTAACAACATGTGTCTTGCAAACTAAATTGTATGTCATAAATAGTGCATCTCAAACTAAAATATCGCAATCGATTAATGAATATTTTCTAATTAAACATAATTTTCTTTTTAAAGGTATTAAATGTAACAAAAATGTAATAATATTCGCATTGCTGAACTCAAACAAAATTGATTAATAAATAAATCAATGACTGAACTTTCATAAGCTTGCGATGATCAATGTAACTGAACACGTTTGATTAATTTTAAAATTTTGAGTGCACTCAAGCACATCATTTGGAAAAATAAATATAATTATTTTCATGTAATGAAAATTTCTTGAAATACTTTTATATAAATATAAATTGACAGAATGACACTGTTACAATTTCTATGTTTATCTTAAATAAAAACATAAAAAAATCGCATGAAGTGATGAAGTGAATTGATGGTCAACAATATATTAAAAATGTGTTTAATAAAAAAACTGCGATGTATTCAGAAATGTAATTATAACAAAATTGTTAATCATAAAGTCCCTTCCCAAAAAGTACTAAAACTCTACCGTCTGTAAAGCAAATATTAATTAAAGAAAGTTTTCGGTGAGTTGAAGGAAAATCTAATCAGAATTTGATGGAAAAAAACCATTCATCCGTATAATAGTTGAATACATATAATAAAGTAAAATTAACTGACAAATAATAGAAAAATAATAAACGACGAATTGAAAAATATTAATGGCGATGGCATGGTTAGAAAATTTCACTTTTATCTTCGAATTTTTATTTTAGTCTCCCATTCGGGTGTTTAATGTAAGATAAAGAGTCTTGCTAGAACTCACAAAAGTAAACTAAAAATAACAGATTTACATCGATATCTATATGGCAGTAAAATATTTTCTAAAACTGGATACTTCATAGTTGCACAGATATTTTAGCAAAACTGTTACACAAGGATTACAGTAGTATAATAAATGATTTCAAAATATATTAGAAACATGACCATTGAGCCTCAGAGGTTTTGCCTCTTTAAGGAGTAACTACGATATCATAGAAATTATGCTGAAATTAAAAAAAATAACTGAACAGGAAATAAGAAATTTAATTTGAACCTTAAAAAGGACTTCTCAGACATGAATTTTCAAACATTTTATTTCACTCTGGTTAGCACAAGGTGATTATGAAAAAAGCAAAAGATGAATGATAAATCTTTGTATATGCATTTGTGGAATTAAGAAGCTTTTATAATCAACTTATTTTATCTCACTCTCAGAAAACAAAGTGACTGGAACGTGAATCGAGTCCTAGAACTTCTACTTTTTATGCTGACTTTTAAATTATCAAGCCTTGTCTTTATCTTTTCAAATTAACATCAAAATTTCTACTTGAAAGTAAAATAATTTTTAAAAACTGGATAATTTGTATTTAAATAGATAATTTTGCAATAATAATATGCAATATTTATGTTACTGTAGGGAATTATATGAAAATGTATTAAATTTTACGATGAACGTGTCTCGGTAATTTAATTTTTTAACACCTCTGTGCAGTTACAGTTGTCAGTGACCTACGCATTGATCACTAACAACTGTTAGTGGATCGGAGGCAGGGGCTAAATCCCCTCCCCCCCGACGTTGTAGTCTTTCGTATATAATCCCAATCGTGCAATGAAAAAATGGATTAGGTTGTTGAAAAAGGTGTTAATTAATCAACTGCATTAAAGTGAAAGTAAACAGTCGAAACTCATATCAATAAAGTCTAATAGTAACATAATTGCTTAGAGCGCTGGAATTCGTGTACAAGAGACTATGGATTCGAACCTCTTAGTTAGCCACCATTTATGTAGCTCTTCTGATTATGATTTAAATTGTATGGTCTGCTTATCCCTTGGCAACTATGCCTCATACCTCTAAAAAGTAAATTTTAGAGACCCACTTTCCCCCGTGAATTTTGCACTATTTTAAGAAATTTTTATTGTACGCTAACGATACTATAACTCCAGTAGTACATTTGAAAGGGGAGTTACGAAATGAAAGAAATTCGTATAAAATGAAGGCCTTATTTGAATAGTGGTCCAACTCCATTCTTGTTCATTTTGAGATACAGGGCCTTAAAGTCTAATGGGTGCTGAGAAATGACTGCTGAAGTCACATTTGTAATGCCATCTGTTAGCAGCATAAATAAACTGGAGGTGTACCAGTTTAAAAATAAGATAGAAATGATTTAGTTGGATCCCAATACAAATTAGGCCTTCAAATATTCTTGTATAAGCTATTCGTATCAGTGAGGATCGTAATGTAGGTTTAAAATTTAAATCTATATGATTCAATTTCCAAGCACAATAGGATATTATTTTCAGTACATCTTAAAAATAGTAAAATGCTGTTCGAGGGCTCAGAGTTCCTACAGGTGTTATGTTGATGAAAAATAAACTTAGTTCTCGATACCTATAAATACAATAGCACAATTCTTCTAAGGGGGATACCTAAATAAAAAAATAAAAGATATAGATAAAACATAGTTTAAGAATTAACGAAGATATATCTTGACTCCTAAAAATTTGAAAACTGAGATGAAAGTCTTTAACTAATGCTTCAGCTGCTACAGAAATTTTGAAGGCCATTTTCTATAAAACACTTTTAGGAATTAAAGAGTTGCACGAGTAAAAATTTCCAATCATTTTACCGATTTATAACAATTTTCAAGTTTTTTTCAAGTTTTTAGTTAATAATCTCTTCTAAAGTAGCCGATGGAAATAATGGGTAAGAAGTAACATCTAATGGGTTACGTACATAAAAGAATAAATTTGAAAAGAATTCAATAAGAGACATCACCTCTAAAATCATTGTTGGAACATTCCTTGTAAAAGTTTGGTTGTTTTCAAATTCTTTTATGCAATGAGAATATATAATTTGCGTTTATTTTTTTTTTCAGTTACCTCTCTCGTTGTATAAAAAGTAGTTTGAGAACTTGGGAAAGAAATTTAGCATTCCTTAGTTAATTTCACATGAATTAAGATAATTTATTTTTCACTATTTCTATAAAGTCATATTTCTCTAAAAAATTGTTAAAAAATGATTTACGTACATAGGGCAGTTACTATTCTTTTGGTAATGTAACCTTATAAAGATTGGACTACTAACTGGGACACGATTTCGAGAAGGTATAAGAATAGAGATGGGGGGGGGGGACATTCTCAACTGCAAGACTACAACAATAAACCCATGTATCTACATTTTCCCAGTTTATAGCCATGGATAAACCAAAAATAGACTGGCTAACACACTAGTGAAGTAAGGGGACTCGACATAAGTCATTTTTATAGTTATTTCTGAATGGGCACGGTATAAGAAAATCATTTTCTAAATAATTTGATAGTAATTTCAAAAACAAAGTAAAAGATATTTATAAAAGTGCTAAAGTAATATGATCAAAGCACCAATGTTTAATGTACTCAGGCAATTCACTTTTGATTTGACCAGTGTTTTCCAACCCGTAGAAGTCTGCTGACCACTAAGCCAGAAATTG